>CAJHQP010002869.1:0-76732 GCA_905132765.1 Moricandia arvensis | reverse complement strand
CAGATTTTTTGGTCTTGTTGTACTAGAGCATGACTGGTCTAAGATCTTACAGTATATGGTTTTTCGCCCCCAAATTTTTCAAGATCAATATTCACAAATTATTTTCTGGTCTCCAAATTTTTTAAAGTTATGAAAGTTTAACAAAATTATT
The DNA here is from genome assembly GCA_905132765.1 of Moricandia arvensis. NCBI lineage: Eukaryota > Viridiplantae > Streptophyta > Magnoliopsida > Brassicales > Brassicaceae > Moricandia > Moricandia arvensis. The sequence continues at coordinate 76,581 of CAJHQP010002869.1, read as the reverse complement.
TATAGCTACCTAAAAATTATGGTGCATAAACATAAAGAAGGCGAATTGCTTGTTGTTAGTATTTGGGTTTTCTTCAACTTTGCCAATATTGGTTAGACTTCAGGAATATCAATACAATACCTAATTGAAATAACTTATTGGTAGGTGTTTGGCCCTGTGCGAATAACATTTTATGATAATTTACGTGTATGTTTTATTAATCAAAAAGGCAGGATAATAAATTATTATTATTCCTCAAATAATTTAAATTAAACGCCGCAACTATTTATATTTAACAAAGCTTTTCAATTCAAAAAATAATATGTTTACTGTTGTGGTTAAATTTTTCAAACACTTACATAGTTAAAACTATTTCTAGAAAATATCTTTGGCAGAATGGTTTTGCTTGTTTAAATATTGAAATTCTAAATTGTTTTTTCTTACTTTATTTTGTATTTTTAATAAAAATAATAGTATTTTCATAGCAAAAAACAATTATATATAAAAAGCACAAATATTACAATATTACTTTATTTTTAATATGTTTTTATTTTTCACAAATTTATTAATATTAATTTTATAATCAATTATGCTTAAAGATTGAAGCCATATAAATCTAATACTGATATTGTTATATAAATCACTCCCTTTTGAAATTGATAATTTTAATATTATATGTTATTCTTGTTATACCGCTATCTTATATATATATATATATATATTCATACTAAGCTTGATGTCATTGATTTTAACCAACACACATACTTAACATTTGAAAAAAAGGTCAAGTTGGCTACAAATGCTCTCTAGGTTAAGCAGTAAAAATACCACGAATTATTTCAATCTACTATAAAAAGGTAGCCACTCAGGTGCTTTCATTATCAAGCATATTACATTATATTATGATATCATTTAGATTTAATCTATTAACTAATTCTCGTTGACCGCACCTCAAATGCGGCGGATTTTATTTTATTTTTATATACATAGATATTTGTTTTACATTGTTAATAATGTTAGTTGCATATATTTAAATGTTTATATATCTTATTTACATATAGCACAGCCATATACTTTTAATAGTTGATACATGTTAATACTCTATATAGAGAATCATAGTTTTAAATTTTTTCAATATTTAATTTATTTAAAATTGCTGGTATGGGTTCAAATTTAGATTAGCGCCTTTAGCAAAAACTTTTTAAGTTTATTTAGATAAATAACATATATATGTCTGTGGGTGTGTGTGTTAATTTATGTTTACATGTTAATATCAAATGTGATCACAATCCTTTTTTATTATTATATTTATTTTAATTTTACCGACAGTTGTTATCTATTTTGGTCTTATTAAATAAAATAATGAGGTATACATGAAAATCAAAATTTTAAATTTATTTTATATTTACTTCTACTAAATTTGTAAAAATTAGATTACCGCATTAGCTAGTCCAACATTTTGTTTAGTTTAGATATTAATACTTTACTTGTCATACTTTTGCCAAAATTTACACACATTTCATCTATGCATATAGGTCTAACTATCAATTTTCATATTTTATACGGTTTCAAAATTTAAACGAAACAAAAAGTTATGTAAAACACAGTATTGTTATATTCTAACGATAATTTTTTCTAAATACGATTTTGTTGCAAAAATGCCATATTTTATATTAATTAACGATCAGCCGGTAGATAATATTACTCATAGCATACGTCACCACACATTGTTATAGACGGCATACGCTTTAGGTTAGGCGGTAATTTATTGATATTTCATATTATATCAACAATTTGTTATTTATTATTATTAGTTCTCTTGTGATGAGTAATTATTCTATTACTATATCCTCACGCTGCAATTATCATGACATTGTAGTATATCGAAAAAACTGCTCCGTCATATGGACAAATTAATATTATATAGGATACACTGCAAAGGCATTATCTATAAAAGTAGATAATATATAACACTTAAAATTATATGAAGCTACTTACATAAATTTTATTATATAAACTATAACTTAGTAGTATAACTGTCAAATGTTTAGTCATGATATTTAAAATTTTATATAACTAATTACAAACACAATAAATTTTATAGTTTTTACATTTTATATTTTACGCTTGGGATTTACATTTGATTATAAATAAATTTATATATATATAATATATAATTAGGTTATTTATAGTATTTATTCGAAAAATTATATTTTCTTCTAAAAATTATTTTATATTTAAATCTTACATAATATTTTGATCCTCCCGACTTTATCAAAGTTACGATATACCGTCTAGCCAATAATGTTATGTTTATTTAAATGAATCATTTAAGTTGTAATATTCTGTAGTAAGTATCCACTCCCTGCTCTGACGTGAATTTTTGGTTTTTCATTTTATAACCAAAGTAATAGAATTTTTATTTTTTCATTCCTGTAACAAGATATCACTGAATGGTATATTAATGTATTATTTAGGTATTTGTTCCGTGATTACTAACTAGCTCGAAATTAGTGTATTTTTTCATTTTGATAATTTTTTTTTAAAAAGTTTAGATCTTTCTAAAATATTTTCAAAAAGATTTGTTAGCAGACTTTTTAATTATAATTTACACTTAAATAAGAATACCATATTCCGAACATTATACATATTCATAAAGCATCAACTCCAGTAGTTTACACTTAATGTAGTTTATTCATTAGCTTCTTGAATGATATATCTTTGATTAAAATTTCGGTGTTGATCTGGTCTCAACATACAAATAAAATCAAGCTTATAATACACATCAATCATACTTGCAGCTTCTCTTGTTTAATAGCATACCTTATATGAATACGAAACATCTTCTAATATCATTATCAGGCACTTATTAGATATTAATTAATAAATGCAGTTATCTGCAGCCAAAATCTGCTGTAAAAATCTAACAAGATTTTTACTCTAAAATTTCTAAACATTTATATAAATACATTTATTAATTTAGTAATTAGTAATATAATATTATTATTAAATTAAGTCTCAATGAAAATTAAATTTCTCATTATAATAAAAAGCATATACATATGCTATTCATAAATTAGAAAAGATTACAGAAGTACCGTATCCGATTCTATATTTATATTAAAGTATGAAAGTAATATATTGTTGAATATTTAATATGAAAGATTCTTTATTTGTATTATTTGACTACATTATGACTATCCTTTTTCAAAACTACAATTACTAAAAATAAAAATTACCTTCTCTGTCTTACGCGATGTTACGAGTCAAAATCTAATTTATTTGACTATTAACTTCTGAAATGATGATTCCCAATTTTTTAATAGATTAGCGGAGATTTTCGGATTTGCAACAATTTAATGTACTCTCCACTGTGACTATAACATACTGAACTCTAAATATTTTCCATTTAAATCTCTATACACTAACCGTTCATTTTTCACGTCTGATCTCTAGTTATGGCTCGATATTAGTTATATTAGTTAATCATTATATACCTTAGGATATTAATATAAATATAGATCACAATGTCCATTTGTATTGCACTTATTATCTACTTGATGAAAATATTCGCGCATTAACACTAGAATGCTACTCTATTATCCGAGTCCTAGTTTGTAATTTACCCTTTTCTTGAACATGTTTAAAATTTTTAGACCCATTGATAAATAATTCATGGTCGCACTAATGTAAAAGATACGTTTCATTAATACTACATCTCTAAACAATAATCATACTAATATCAATCCAACAATAAATGTAGAGATACTCTGAGATTTTATAGATCTTCTCTGAGCCAAATATTGCCATAACAATAAAAGTGTGGATCCATAAGTCGAGATCTATTAAACATTCCATTTTGAGTTTTTACCTATTCGTAATTGCTTCATTAGAATTCTAGAGTTTTAGAATGATACTATATAATTTCGTGATGATAAGTACGCGTTATGCGATTTGATTCTCGTATTATATAGTGTATAATGTTTGAAATAACAAGTGCTTTGGGTGATTGCTTGCTTTGCTTTCTGCTGTGCATACCCTTAACAACTACTGTACTGCGCTTCACCTGATTATTTAAGTATTATTTGTATCATTTGATTAGTGGAACATTTAGCAAGAACAGGGTTTAGTCTTTTGAAGTAGCTTTTTATGCGACGCTTCTTCCCAAGTTTTGTTGATAGACCCTTTATGGTAATTTTTAATTAAAATATTTAATATTTATATATTATTTCTTTATTTATTTACTCGCAACTGCTATGCCGACTGCTTACATTGTGTCACTAATTTGTGTTATTATCTTATTGTTAATATAACAACTTCTACTTCAGTTAATATGCTATTTAAGAAAAATCTCATAATATAGATTTCGGTTTTTTTAAAAAATAGAACATCTATATACATATTTTGTTATATTGTTTTAATGTGTTAATACTGAACTCAAAAAAAAAAAATCACTAAAAATAAACTTAAATTCTCCCGCTCCGTTCACGTCCCTTTCAAGGCGCGGGTCACAACACTCTAGTCAGCACCTCTATATCTATCCAGTGCGTAACAGTTTTTCATATTTTATCGTATTTTTCTTTGTGTTATCTAAAGGTGATTATTTTTTACTCCTAAGAATATTCTTAACTAACATTACAATCTATTCTTATCACTTCATACTTTTAAATAATACAATAATTAATTGCATCCATTCTGACACTCTTAAGAAGACAAATGACCATAAACTTTCATTTAAAACATCAAAAGATGTTCTATTATACACTCATTTGATTATAGAACCTAAATATTCATTTTAAATATAGACAAAGTTAATTTAAATATTTATTATAGATGTTAATATTAATATATAGTCAATAATTTGTATAATGTAAAATTGGATACTAGTTATAACTTTTATAGGTCATTTCGTCATCAAACATATAAGAAGTATACTACTTAATAGTAATTAAACATACCGTGTTTAGTTAGTGAGATAAACATCGAAAATGTTAAATGGTTATAAAGTATTTAATATAACTAATTACACATATCACTGTATTTACAAATTCTAATTTTTATGAAGTAAAATTTTAAAATCAGAAATTAATCAGAATCTAGTGATAAACATAAAGGTAATACTTATATGTGGGATTCACTTTCTTAATACTAACCAAACTAAAATATCAAACAAGAAAACACAATTATACTATATATATTAGGGTAGAGGCAGAAACTCTATATATATAAATGTCCTCCTCTCTATCACCAATACACACATCTAATATCTATTAAACAATAAACACAAGTCCTATAATTTTGTTTTGAACAAAGAAACTTGTAAGAGAAAAAATGGTGGGAAAGGTGTACATGGCCATGGCATTGATAATGATGGGGTTTGTTTTACAAGCATGCAATGGAATGAATGTTGCTGCTGCTCCTGATGATGGTGATGACATGCAATCAAGATTCTTTTGGCTTCAGAAACTGTTCCATTGGTTGTGGCATACATAACAAGCCTTGTTATGAAGATTGTTTGCCAAAATGTGGTCTTCCAAGACGACATCCTAAACCACAATATCTCCATCACCTTCCTACACCGTTTGATCTTTATTTTTTCTATTTGTGATTCATGTCTTTAAGGTCTATCTAATATTGATCGAGTTAACTGATAAAAATGTCTTCTTATGTAAAAAACTGAGAATTATGATATAATTATATAAATTTGATAAATATATAACCTATTTTGATTTGCATATAATTATATATATAAATTTAATCATAGAATAGAATATTAAATCAAAAATAAATTTTATATATAAACATGTATATAAAAATAATAATTTTTATTATATAAAAGTCTTGCTAACCAAAAATTAACCAGCATTTTAGAAATCTAATATATTCTATTAAAAGAGGATTGTGACCAATTGATAAATGTTTGGTCCAACTATTTATTATCTATTTTAATAAAAGAGTTCATGACCAATAGATAAATATTGGTCCAACTATTTATTATTCATGTATTATTCTTATATATTTATAATACTAAGTTTTTTTATATTATTAATAAATGATTAAACACAAATATAATTATAAAAATTTAAATTTCTCATTATTAATATATTACTCCTATATAATAATAATAGTAAATCCTTTATATATTGATAAATGATTAAACACAAATATAATTATAAGAAAAACACAAATATAAAAATAAAAAATTTCAGAAAAATATAAAACAAAAATATACCCGCCTTTTAAAAAGCGGATCAAATCTAGTCTATTGTATTAAAACATGATCATGACCTATTGAAATGTTTGGTCTAATTATTTATTATTTATGTATTACTTCTTTATATTAACAACAGTAAGGCTTTTATATTATTGATAAATGATTAACCACAAATATAATTAAAAAAATATATATAAAATGTTTTTTTTCAAAAAATATCTAACAAAATGTATACTCGCCCTTCAAAGGGCGTGTCATAATCTAGTAATATTATTGTAGAATATAATATTGTTGCAATATTATTTACAAATAAGTATATATATAAATAAGAATTATCTTATTTTTAAAAAAATATGTTTTCCTTTTTAACAATTTTATTATATTAATTTATAATCAATTATTTAAGATAACATATACATTTAATAATAATAATAATAGTTTGTTTTAGTTATATAATAAATTATATATATATATATATATATATATATAATATATATATATTATATATATATAGTATATATATATATCATTAAGGTAAAATGACTTTAGCCACTCAAACGCAAAAATCGTAAAAAAAAACTAGAGATACTGCGTTTCCAAAAAAAAAAATAGATATATATCTATACTAATAAAAGGGATCTTTTGAAGCTCCATAGATCGTCCGTAAGAGCATTGAAACTTCAGTTTTTTTTCTTCGACCACCATCCTACGTAGATTTCATAAGTCATAACCATTTTGAAACATAACGTTTCAACTGTATCGAGACATTACTCTAATTTGTGTTCAATTTTAGCTGGAGCTCGTGTTGAATCTGCGACACATTGTGTTAACACACAAGAAAGTGTGTGTCCTAATCCCTATTATGTGACAGAGCTTGTTGAATGAGACTCTGGGAAACCTTACAAACAGATTTTTTGGTCTTGGTACATAAGCATGACTGGTCTAAGATCTTACAGTATATGGTTTTCGCCCCCAAATTTTAAAGAATCAATATTCACAAATTATTTACTGGTCTCCAAATTTTTTAAAATTGTGAAATTTTAACAAAATTATTTATAGCTACCTAAAAATTATGGTGCATAAACAAAAAGAAGGCGAATTGATCGTTGTTAGTATTTGTTTTCTTCAACTTTGCCATATTGGTTAGACTCAGAATCATACAATACCTAATTGAATAACTTATTGGTAGGTGTTTTGCCCTGTGCGAATAACATTTTATGAATATTTAGTGTATGTTTTATTAATCCAAAAATCAGGATAATAAATTATTATTATATCCTCAAAAATAATTAAATCAAACGCCCAACTATTTATATTTAACAAAGCTTTTCATCAAAATATATATGTTTACTGTTGTGTTAAATTTTTAAAACACTTACATATTAAAAATATTTTAGAAAATATCTTTGAAGAAATGGTTTTGCTTGTTTAATATTGAATTCTAAATTGTTTTATACTTTATTTTTGTATTTTTAATAAAATAATAGTATTTTCATACGCAAAAAAGCAATTATATATAAAAACTCAATATATACAAAATTACTTTATTTTTAATATGTTTTTATTTTTCACAAATTTATTATATTAATTTATAATCAATTATCTAAGATAACATATAAATCTAATACTATAATATAAATCATCCTTTTGATTATATTGTAAATTATATATATATATATATATATATATATATTTCATTAAGGGTGTCATTGATTTTAACCACGCTAACATTTGTAAAAAGTCAATTCACAAATCTTCTCTATTAAAAGAGAAATACAATTTTCATCTACTATAAAAAGTCATACTAGTTCATTTCAACAATTACATCTATTTGATTATTTATATTAATCTATTAACTAGTTTTTGATTCGCGCAACTGCGCGAATTTTGTTTTTATTTTTATATACATAGATATTTGTTTTACATTGTTAATAACGTTAGTCATATATTTAAATGTTTATATATCTATTACAAACACAATAATTTTATAGTTTACATGTTAATATATGAGAATCATATTTTAATTTTTTTTATATTTAATTTATATTAAATTCTGATATGGGTTTCAAAGTTAGATTACCATTTAGCAAAACTTTTAAGTTTATTTAGATAATATATATATATATATATATATATATATGTCTGTATGTGTGTGTGTGTGTTAATTTATGTTTACATGTTAATATCAAATGTATCGATCCGTTTTTATTATATATTTATTTTATTAGAATTGTATATAGTTATTAAATAAAATAATATATACGTGAAAATCAAATTTTAAAATTATTTTATATTTAATTTATACTAAATTTTCAAAATTAGATTACCGTTTAGCAAAATTTTATGTTTATTTAGATAATATATTATTGTATATTTGCCAAAATTTTACTCATCTATCATATAGGTCTAATATAATTTTCATATATTTCAAATTTTAAAAATGAAACAAAAATTTATGTAAAAAATATTGTTATATAATAATTTTTTTTTAAATAGATTTTGTTGCAAAAATGCAAATTTATAAAAACATTACGGTAATAATATTATAAGCTACGTAAACATTGTTATAAGGTTACGGTAATAATATTATATATAACATCTATTTATATTAAGTTATTGATAACTATTACTATATAAATTATAACATTGTAGTATAAAAGAAAACCTGCATGACAAATAATATTATAATACATGCAAACATTATTATAAAATTAGATAATATATAACACTAAATTATATCAAGCTATTAATAAATTTTATTATATAAACTATAACTTTGTAGTATAACTGTAATGTTAGTCATATATTTAAATGTTTATATAATTATTACAAACACAATAATTTTATAGTTTACATTTTATATTTTACTATATGGATTTGCATTGATTACTAAATTAATATATATATAATATATATATATATATATATGTGTGAAAAGTTATATTTTAAAATTATTTTATATTTAAATTTACTAAATTTTGATCCGGATTTCAAAGTTAGATTACCGTCTAACAAAATTTTTTATTTAAATGATATTTATTGTATATATATAAGTATAGAATTTTGTTTTTCATTTTATAAAAAGATAGAATTTTTAATTTTTCATTTTGTAAAATATAACTGAATGTATATTAATGTATAATTATATTTTATTACTAACTCGAAATTAGTGAAATATTGATAATTTTTTAAAAGTTTAGATCTTTCTAAAATATTTCCAAAAGATTTGTTACAACTTTTTAATATATATTTTATATTTAAAATAAGAAGATTTCAAAATATATTATAATTAAAGTAGTTACAAATATTTTATCATTAGCATAATGAAATACACTTATTAAAAATTTCTGTTGATGGTCCAAATAAAAAAATCACATATAAAATTAATCATGACTTTTGTTTTAATAAAATATAGATATAAAACATTTCTAATATTTTAATAATTATTAGAATATTAATAATTAATCTGTTATAACAAAATCTGCTGTAAAAAATCTAACAAGATTTTACTAAAATTTCTAAACATTTATATAGAATGCATTTATTAAATTAGTAATTAGTAATATAATATTATTATAAATTAAGTTTAAATAAAATAAAATTTTATTATATAAACAAATTCTATGCTATTTTAAAAGATTTTAAAAGTATAATCTATATTATATTAAAATTAAAGTAATATATGAATAAAATATGAAAATTATTGAATTGATACATTAATATATTTTTCAAAACTACAATTACTAAAATTAAAAATTACCCGCACAGACGGGTCAAAATCTAATTTATTGTATTAAATCTGAATGATGACCAATTGATAATGGATTGATCCAGCAATAATGGTTAAATGATTATAACTATATCTAAATTTATTTAAATCTCTAACACTAGCAATTACATTTTCGTCTTTTTCTATTATCGCTCGACAGTTATATATTTTAATAATTACAAATAGGATAAATATAAATAGAACAAATGTCCATCGTATTTGATATTATCACTTGATGATAATATTGGCAAATAGAATACATATATCAGTCGACGGTTTACATATTATTTCTACTTTCTTTTGACTAAGGTGTTTATTTTTTTACCTAAGAATATTTAACTTAACATTACAATCTACACTTTTAAATAATACATAACTAATTGACGTTTGAACTTTAAGAAGAAAATGACCAAAAAAATTCATTAAATAATAAAAGATTATTATATATTTATTTAATAAATATTTAAATATAAAAATTATTTAAATAAATAATAAGATGTAATATTAAAATAGTCAATAATTTGATTAAATTGGTTAAAATTTTAATTTTTACGGTTATAACTTTTATGGGTTATTCTATCAAACATTTAAAATATACCTTAAATAATTAAAATATGTTTATATAGATAAAATAAAATGTAAATTATGAATAAATATAAAAATACATGTATAAAATTCTAATTTTTATAAGTAAAATTTTAAAATCAGAAATTAATCAGAATCTAGTGATAAACATAAAGGTAATACTTATATGTGGGATTCACTTTCTTAATACTAACCAACCTAAAATATCAAACAAGAAAACACAAATATACTATATATAGAGGCAGAAACTCAATATATATAAATGCCCTCCTCTCTATCACCAATACACACATCTAATATCTATTAAACAATAAACGCAAGTCATATAATTTTTTTTTGAACAAAGAAACTTGTAAGAGAAAAAATGGTGGGAAAGGTGTACATGGTCATGGCATTGATAATGATGGGGTTTGTTTTACAAGCATGCAATGGAATGAATGTTGCTGCTGCTCCTAATGATGGTGATGACATGCAATCAAGATTCTTTTGCTTCAGAAACTGTTCCATTGGTTGTGGCATACATAACAAGCCTTGTTATGAAGATTGTTTGCCAAAATGTGGTCTTCCAAGACGACATGCTAAACCCACAATATCTCCATCACCTTCCTACACCGTTTGATCTTTATTTTTTCTATTTGTGATTTGTGTCTTTAAGGTCTATCTAATATTGACCGAGTTTGCTGATAAAAATGTCTTCTTATGTAAAAAATTGAGAATTATGATATAATTATATAAATTTGATAAACATATAACCTATTTTGATTTGCATATAATTATATATATACATTTAATCATCGAATAGAATATTAAATCAAAATAAATTTTATATATAAACATATATATATATATATAAATAATATTTTTTTATTATAACCAAAAATTAACAAGCATTTTAAAAATATAATATATTATATTAAAAGAGGATCGTGACCAATTGATAAATGTTTGGTCCAACTATTTATTATCTATTTTAATAAAAGAGTTCATGACCAACAGATAAATATTTGGTCCAACTATTTATTATTCATGTATTATTCTTATATATTAATAATACTAAGTTTTTATATTATTAATAAATGATTAAACACAAATCTAATTATAAAAATATAAATTTCTCATTATTAATATATTAATCCTATATAATAATAATAGTAAGACTTTTATATTAATGATAAATGATTAAACATAAATATAATTATAAGAAAAACAAAAATATAAAAATAAAAAATTTCAGAAAAATATAAAACAAAATATACCCACCTTTTAAAAAGCGGATCAAAATCTAGTCTATTGTATATATTCTATTAAAAGAGGATTGTGACCAATTGATAAATGTTTGGTCCAACTAATTATTATTTATTTTAATAAAAGAGTTCATGACCAATAGATAAATATTTGATCCAACTATTTATTATGCATGTATTATTCTTATATATTAATAATACTGAGTTTTTTATATTATTAATAAATGAGTAAACATAAATATAATTATAAAATATAAATTTCTCATTATTAATATATTACTCCTATATAATAATAATAGTAAGTATTTTATATTATTGATAAATTATTAAACACAAATATAATTATAAGAAAAACACAAATATAAAAATAAAAAATTTCAGAAAAATATAAAACAAAAATATACCCGCCTTTTAAAAAGCGGATCAAATCTAGTCTATTGTATTAAAACATGATCATGACCTATTGAAATGTTTGGTCTAATTATTTATTATTTATGTATTACTTCTTTATATTAATATCACTAAGGCTTTTATATTATTGATAAATGATTAACCACAAATATAATTAAGAAAATATATATAAAATGTTTCTTTTTCAAAAAATATCTAAACAAAATATATACTTGCTTCAAAGGGCGGGTCATAATCTAGTAATATTATAGAATAGAATATTGTTGCAATATAATTTACAAATAAGTATATATATATAAATAAGAATTACCTTATTTTAAAAAATATGTTTTTCTTTTTAAAATTTTTATTATATTAATTTATAATCAATTATTTAAGAAAACATATACATTTAATATTATTAATAATAATTCGTTTTAGTTATATAATAAATTATATACTATATATAATTAAGGTAAAATGACTTTAGCCACTCAAACGCGAAAATCGTAACAAAAAAACTAGAGATACTGCATTTTCATAAAAAAAATAGTAGATATACTGATATCTATACTAATAAAATGGATATTTTGAAGCTCCAAAGAGCGTACACATCAACATTGGAACTCTCTTTCAAAAGAAGCCACGTGACATAAAATATAGTTTTACATTTTAAACATACAACATAAAAGTAGAAAAACTACATTAAACATATGTAAGAATTAAGATTATCATTTTTACTAAAAACGGTTTATCTCCATAATGTAACATTACTATTTTATAAAAAATGCAAAAACATTATCAATAATTTAGAAAATAATAAATAATAACTAAACATACAACATAAAAAATGGAAATGCTACATTAAACATTATAGTTTTACACAATATAAGAAAAAAAGATAGCTAATGTAAATTTATAATATATGAATTAGATATGTAATAAGGTAAATATATAATATACGAATTAATATAAAATAATAAGTAAATACACAATTTTTAAAAATGTAAAATTTTCATTAATGTATCTTAAAATACAATATATATATATATATATATATATATATATATATTAAGTAAATATATAATATAAGTAAATACACAATTTAAAAAAAAAGGAAAAAGTACATTAAAATTTAAACATTTATCTTAAAATGTAAAATATAGATATTACGTAAATAGAATTTATAAGAAATGGAAATACACATTTTAAAAAACGGAAAAAGTAAATTAAGATTAAACATCTATCTTAATATGTACATCTATCGTAAAATGTAAAATATAGATATTAAGTAAAAAGAAAGTATGAGAATTGGAAATACATAATATAAGGAAAAATAAATAATAATTAAATAATGGACATAATTTATACATGAATTATATATATAATAATAAGTAAATACACAATTTTAAAAAATGGAAAAAGTACATGAAGCATTAAACATCTATCTTAAAATGTAAAATGTAAATATTAAATAAATATATAATATGAGTAAATAAACATTTTTGAAAAATGAAAAACTACATTAAGATTTGAACATCTATCTTAAAATGTAAAATATTGACATTAACTAAATAGAAAGTATAAGAAATGAAAATACACACTAAGAAATAGAGAAAATTGTATTAAAATTTAAACATCTATCTTAAAATGTAAAATATAGATATTAAGTAAATAGAAAGTAGAAGAAATAGAAATACATAATTTAAGGAAAAATAAATAATAAGTTAATAATAAATTTAAGAATGAAAATATTATATTAAAAATTAATATAAATTTTAAAATGTAAATAAATAAAATATATATATATATATACACGCAAATAATAGTAATAATTAAACACATATTTTTAAAAATGGAAAAATTAGATTAGATTTAAACATCTATCTTAAATGTAATATATAAATATTAAATAAATAGAAAATATAAGGAATAGAAATACACCATTTATATAAGAAGGTCTAAAAATGGAAATACACAATATATGTAAAAAATTAAAATTGGAAATAATAGATTAAATATTTATATTAAAATGTTAAAATAAATAAATAAGTAATAAATGATATAAAAATGGAAATACCACATTAAACAAAAAATGTATAATTTTACATCAAAGAAGTCCCTATAAAATTCATTATTCCATCAACATCAACCTCACACCTATCAAAGAAAACTAAGAATTCTAGTAAAAAAAAGAGCTCCACCATCAACTCTTGCCGTCCTTAAAGTCTTTGATGACGTTAAAAGAGATTTTTGTAACAATGAACTTTTTGTTAGGTTGATTCATTACTGGAAAACATGTAACTTCCAAAAGGCAAACCTACTCATGAGAGTTGAATTGCTCCTCATAGACTCAAATGTATTCTTACAAATTTAAGTTAATTTATCTTTAATTTTATTGTTAATAGTCATACTAACTCTTACATGATCAAACCATTACAATCAACAACCATTCAAGCGTTTATCCCAAAACACTTCTTTTCTCGTCACATCATGTATTGGTTCATGTTGGTTTAGTATTGTTCCTGGTTTATTAGACGGTTTAGGATGGTTCTATTGTAAATGTAATTTAAGTTTGTTTAACTTATATTATGCTTAAAATCTTAAATTGACTAATAGTCTAATTTATTAAATTTGTTTATTATTTAAAACTATTTTTTTAAAACATAGTGAGTTATAAATATCAATGATAGAATTTGTGAATATAACATGAAGACAAAAATATAAATATTTAATTTTCAAGATAATAAAGTCAGATTTTTATTCAGTTATTCGATATATAATATCTTAATTTAGTTTTAAAAAATTATACATAATATATGTATATATATTAATCTTCAAGACTTAAACTATTATATTACATATATAAATAATTTTGTTAAATAAAAATAATTTAAGATTTTTAAATAAAAACAACAAATGGTTATTTACATATAATTATTGTAATATACATTATATTATCATTTAACAAGTATTAGATATATTTTGATATATCATTATTTTTTATTTTGAGAAAGCAATAAATTGTTAAACATTAATATCATCTAGGTTAAGTATACCAACAACACAAATTCAAACATCACAAAAAGTATTCATATAAACATTATAATACAATAATTTTAATATAAAAAATACATTATTCAAAAAATAGTTATATACTTAACATTTAAAAATCAATGAAGTTCTGCGCATAGCGCGGATTAATCCCTAGTATATACAAAATCTTAAGAGAAAGGAAAAAGGAAGGTGATCGTTGACAATAGATAGAAACTGCTAATTAAATAATCAAAGTGTCATATATCACGCAAATAAAACTCAGAAAGGATAAAAAACAACTGCCTAACGACGCCTAAGAAAGATAGTGACACATAAACCAAATCTGTTCACTTCGGACACCATTTCAAATAGGTCTAGACATTTTATTCGGATCCGAAAACCCGAATCGGAATTGATCCAAAAAATCGATCGGGGCCAAGTATGGATAATGTCATTTTATTTCATTAGGTCTTGTTGTGGAGAATCCGCGGGTTTTGAATTCGACTCGGCTCGAATCCATGGGCTTTGGATCCGACCGGCTCAAACCTGAAATCTGATACGATACCCGAAATATCTGAAACTTTTAATATATATTAAGCATATATGAGTGTTTTAGTATATTTTTTAATATTAAAGATAACTTTTTAAAAATTTATGGGTTTGGATTTTTTGGTATAGTTTTGGATTTCATGTAAAATTTTAGATTTTTAAAAATATACGTCAAGTAATCGAATTTGGATATTTCAGAAATTTTAAAAAAATATAAATTCTTTTTTGTGTGTGTATTTTTGGGTAATTTTTGGGCAGGGTAACTAGTCTCAACCAAAAAAATCTAGTTACCCTGTTGAGTCTAACTATTTAAGTTCCAAACTGGACTCGAACCAAACTCGAACCCGAACCGACATATTCTAATTATTTTATTAAGTCTAAATATCTAACACTCAAAGAATCCGGACCCTGCAAGACCCAAAGACTCGAAGCCTAGTTTCAAGCAAACTTCAACACCAAACCAAAACCAATCCGGAGTTATATTTAACCAGAAATCTATCAAACCGGTTCACCAAACCATAATCCAAAACCCAGAATTAAACACGGCAGATTATTATGAAAATTAACTTAAAACGCATATTCAGATTAAGAATCACATATCCCAATATGTTTACACCAGACAGATAGCGAGCGAGTTATAAACAAAGCCAAAGACAAATTGTAATTTTAAAACAAACCGGTCAGATGAAGACAACGACAAACCAGATAACCGAAATAAACTTTATAAAACCGGTATGGTTAAAATTAACCGGTATAGATATGGAGACGAATGGCGATGGTAAAGATGGTGATAAGAGCGAAGAAAATGATGGAGTGAACGAGAATCGAAGCGCCGCTAGTCTGCATATTCCCGAACTCCACGACTCGACCCTTCGCCGGAATCTGAAAGAGAAGCCCCGGAGTCAATAGCACGAACAGTATCACTGCGATCACTACAGGTCCCCAATCCGCCATTACTTTGCCACTAGAGAGAGAGAGAGAGAGAGAGAGAGAGAGAGATCAGAGAAGAAGTTAGAGAGAGAGAGAGAGAGAGAGAGAGAGAGAGAGAGAGAGAGAGAGTTAATTTTTGTAATTGGTTTTGAAGAGTCCGAGACGTCTCGTGCGATGTGAAAAGGAAACGGCCGGTGCCACCAATGTCACGTGCGTATACGCTGTTTTCGAAAGACGTGACACGTGAGTCTGTTACTTTCTTTTCAAGTTAATAAGTTTGCTTGGTTTATGGGAGAAAGATCGGAATGGGCTCATTTAGCATGATTTACTTCTATCTGGGTGAGACTCAAGCTGGCCCAATCCCTTATATCCACCTGTCATCATTATGATTACGATGAGAATCTTTAAAAAATAAATTGGTCATCTAAACATATATGATATTTTTTATTAAACCATTTATTAAATTAATTAGTAGTATTAAAAAAAAATATTTTTTCTTAAATAGAAGTTACGTAATTATGTTATATAGTTAACAAATCTAACTAATATTAAAAGATGAATACTATGAGTGGAGAGAGTGTCCACGTCAGCCAAGAAAATCATCCAATAGGAATGATTCATACTGCCACATCACCAAACAAAAATTTATTTTAAGCGGATCTAAATCATATAATATTTTCTCAAAGCCCACGCAGAACCCATAAACCTAATCGCATTCTTAGAGCATCATTATCCCATATACCCTAAATGGGTGTCTTAATTTTTTTTTTAAACTTTTTGTCTTAAAAAAAAGTGCACCAATCGTGGGTCGCTACGTGTCAATGGGGTCCGCGAACAGTGCAAAAGACCCATGATTTGCGTTTCCTATTTTGTATACATAAGAGACTCCTTTTCTTAAAAAAGTGGTCCCTCCCCATGTAAGAGACCCTCTAACAAGAGGGATAAAGATGCTCGTATGCCTAAGCTTAACTATTCCTCTTCCTCTTCCTCTTCATCACAACCAAGACTTAACGTCGGCGTTAAAGCTCCGGCATAAGTCCTCTTCATAACCTAATCGCATTCTTATGCTGAGGCTTAACTATTCCTCTTCCTCTTCATCACAACGAAGACTTAACGTCAGCTTTAAAGCTTCGACATAAGTCCTCTTCATTAAGTCATTAAAGCCCTATTCAATACTATAACACCTACATTGTTCAATTTTCCCAGCTTCACCCTATATAACTCACTCCTAGCTTTCACTGCTGTTGTATCCTAATCTCACCCGCACAAGAGCTATACAACTCCCATCGCATCCCACCTCTTTCCCTGCAGCCGTTACTACCTCTTTCCAAACAACTGTTTACGTCAACGATTTTTGTTCCATTAATTCATAGAAAGAGAATTCAATATGTATATGCTATATATGCCGGAGCTAATAGCTACGAAATCATGTTTCCCAGCTACTATCGTATGGTGCTTCCTCCGTTCTTCACTTGAATCAAGAATTAGAAACCAGTTTTGGATCTGGTCAAGGGTATAATGGATCAAGAGCTCTCTATGAAATCGAACGGTCACGTTCTGTAATGCTGAGTTGAGTAGTCACGTCCTGTTTTCTATTGGTTTTGAGTTCAGTTTGTCAAGAAAATTTACAAAACAGAGCCAACTCTCACAGCTTATCCCACAATTTCAGAGGTAAAATTTCTCACTCAGATTTTACTTTTTGGTTGTGATTCGATTATCGGCATTACAAGGTTTTTCCTTTATTTAAGCAGCTTTGAAAGTGTTATAACACCGGTTACAATACTAGCACGTGCTCCTTTGAAGAGGTGAAATATGACTTGGTTTCAGTATGGTAAGTTCTTTAATACTGGATGGTTTCAGTATGCTAATATTGTCTTGTGCTGAGAATAAACTCAGGGAAGTGATTGTAGCAAAGCAAACAAGCCATGCTCAAGTGTGAATGGAGAAGAAATTATAAACAATGAGGAGATAAGCCTCAATGAAGTTTACTGCTGGCAAATAGATCGATTATATGAGAGTTTTGGATCTGAGACTGGAGTCATAACAGCTTTTGTAATCATCGTATCCTTCAGGTTGGAGCTAACATTGTTAAGTAAGACAGAGCTACCCGTTGAAGTTAATCGACAAGAACGTCGGTGTTAAAGGAAGCATTGTAAGAAAAAAGGTTAACAATATGAAGATCATATTATACAAATTGGAAGTTGGAGTCTTTGATATAGAAACTAAGTAGGAACTCTCTATCGACAATCCAAAACACGGCTGCAACGTCGTTGCAGTTGGAACATCCAAAGATCATTGTCAGCAGGGACCATTGAATATTGATCCAACCAAAGTGAAAATGATCCTTACGTAATCACATATTGAAGTAGTCTGTTTTGCATGCTAACCATGAGTTTTTCTCAAGGTTATGAGATGTCGCTTAGAGCATGCTGCAGACATATCTAAAGCATCATGGATGTCCAATTGTGTTGTTGTCGAGATCACGGAGCCTGAATCAGCATCTCGTGCTGATAACCTTTCTTAGTTTTTTATTTCAATCTTCAACTTACCGGCAAATCTGCTATTTTTTTCTGATATCTCTGTTAGCTTGCATGTTATGGCTTCTAAGTTAGCAATGGGAACAGAGTAATGTTTGAGGAAGCAAAAGCCACGACCGAGTTATTTATTTCCTGATTTGGAACATCTTTGATCTTATGTAAATATGTTTCTCCTCTGACCTGATCATATAAATTTTTGTATTGTGTGAACCAAGAGCAAACAAATCTTTGAATATGAACATGTTTTTTTTTTGAGAACTGAATATGAACATGTTACCAATGCCTTATTCTTTTTTTAAACACCTGATGGTGGACAATAAGATTTACAATGTGGAATGATCAACAGATTTTAGTGATACAACAGTTGGTGTTGCACAAAAAAGAAAGCAATTTGTGATGCGGTAAGTATATTTGTGTTTATTTTATTAGATGTCCTAAAATTGATAACAAAATGGAAGAAGTGGAAAAAATAGAAAATGATCTTCCAAGATTAAGGTTGTAAGGTTGAAACTGATTAATGTTCTTGTGATTTACAGGAAGATGAACCACAACCTACTCTCAACGCCCATATATAAGATATTCAACTCATGCTCTTGAAGATAGGAGATCACAAGGTAGTCTTTCAAGCTAGAGAAGGGAATAGAGTGTCAGACATAACTGCAAAGGAAGATATCTTATCAGAATAATGCCCATATATTGTAGTATGTTGTCAATTTGTTAAATATCTTAGTGGAGGGTGATAAACATTATGTGTAAACTATTTGGTTAATCAAAAGTATGAAGGTTGAGTAAAAAAAAAGAGATTAAGATATTAACATGGAAATATGGATTAGTTTTTAGTTTCGAGATAGTTATGCCAAATTTAAATTGTATTTGTGTGTTTTGCGTATTCTTCGCATCTTTTTAAAAAAAAAATTAAGCAAGTCGCACATATGAACATCAATTTAACATTTTAGTAAGAAAACAAACTTGGAAATTAAATTTAAAAATAACTTAAATTGCTAACTGTAGAAAAGGCTTACATATCAGAAACGAGCATAAACACAATTATTAGTTTTTATAAGATGACCAAGCCATCCAAAAATATTTAGTTTCATTGTAAATCTTTTTTGGTGTAAATTTCATCATAATTAAGTATGAAAGACATACTAACATAAATATTGCACACCAAGTCACCAACTAACATAATTATTCCACACAAACTAACATCAATTTAAAAGTTAATTAAGTATGACCAACGTGAATATTCCACACCAAGAGCTATATTCTTATAACCAAAAGGCAAAAACATGTCATTAAATTACCGTCCAAACTTCTTTCCTTCCCTTAAGATTTTTTCTAAGCAAAGAACACGAAGTTGATAACAGGAACAAAAAGTATATACACGAATATAAAAAAACATTACAATTAGATTATTTTCGTTTGGCATTAGAATTTTAGTGGCTCATATAAATATAGCACTACATATGCATGTTATGTTATTAAAGGTTTGGGAAATTAGTAAATTAGTAAGTTTTAGCAATTAATGATTTGAATCTATTATAATATATAGCGTAATTAGTCTAAATATAAAATAATTTTAATTTAATTAAAATATATAGAGAAAAATCCGGGCGTAGTATGTTATCGTATTTTATCATAATAGTATGTTTTTGATATTTTTATAATGTTATTATGTGTCATATTCATAATTTATTATTAACCGTTAATGTATCTCATAATTAACCACTCATAAATATTTCATAAACATACCAATTTTAACTACGGTATGAGTCATATAAATCAATTAATAATGTTTGAAAGTAGAGTCACCTATCTCTGCGAACTCCTGCAACCACACATGCAACAACTGCATTTAATGGACTTATTGATTATTATTTTTTGCAAAGCCCTGTCGAATTATTATTTTGTTGGCCCAACTCTGCTAGCATAAATGTATAGATTATTAATAAAACTAACAAAACTAAAGTTAATGGAAATTATGTAAGATTTATAAAATAGTCAGTTAATTTATTTTTTAATAATATAAATACAAAAGTTATACAAAAAATTATTAGCTAATTCATTTTCATTATATATAAAATTTGTCAATTACTAAATTTGAAAAAAAAATTGTGTACAAAAGGTATAGAGAAAATGATATAAATATTCTAATATATCGATAATATGTACATTAAGTCTATGTGTTTATAAGAAAAAGTAAATTTTCAGTTACATTTAAAAATGAAAAAAATTAATCATTTTTCTAATAAATATTATAAATTCTCAATAATATGTATATTAAATCTTCAAGACCTGTAAATATGTTATTTGTTGCATATATTTTTTCATCTGAGTAATACAACGAAAACCCAAACTCTAATCTGTAAAAGGTAGTGAGTAACCAAATATATGGTTTGCCGAGATAATTTAAACTTTTGTGTGTAAACTATAAAAATTTAAGTTTTGAGGATACTCATCTATTTGACTACTTCAAATTAATATTGTTTTCCTAAATATTATAAAACTAGATTGATATTCATTAACAAACGATCATTTGACAAAGTGCTTTACGTTTTACAGTATAAATTATTATGTAATAATAGTGTCGAACATGTACATTTACAACAATGTTAGAGATTTATATAATATATAATATCAAATTTTAAATAGATAATTGATACTTCTTCTGTTCCAAAATACATCAAGTTTTAGGTTAGTGCACAGTTATTAATTTTTTTTCATTTTTAAAATAGTACATAAATATAAATTAAATAATTATTTAACCAATCACAAAATAAACCATAAAATGTTATTGGTTACACAATTTTTGATAAAGTGAAAAGTTACATTAAAATATGAAAATTTCATTTATTTTGAAACATCAAAAAATTCTGTAAACATCATTTATTTTTGGAACGAAAATAGTAGTTTATTAACCAATTCCTAATTGTTAATGTATTTTAAACTCAATCTTGATATTTTGGCACACTTTTAAAAACATTTTAATACACTCCAAAAAAGGCTAAAGCTATATGCTACATTTACATGCTTATCACCCATTTTATACTGTATTTTAGACGTAAAAGTTCATAAGGTCGGAATAATTCTACAATATTTTGTATTTATAGAACAAAATCTATTGTAAAATTTAAAGACTAATTATCCGCGCGTACCGCAGAAAACAACCTAGTATGTGATAATTAATGATTTTGAATAATCAAGAATTGATAACAACTTTTGTATATTCCATCATTTTTTTTAATTTTATATTCTTATAAGAAATTAAAAAATCACAATGAGCATTTAATAATTTTTTATATGCTATATTTTAATGTTTTAAAAGTATTATAAATTATTAAGACTATTAAAAATCCATATTGAATTTTTGTGATCAATGATTTAACTTTTTTGTTAACAAGATACAAATAATCATAAAATCATGGAAAATTGCCAAAAATACCACTTTCCTTATACCACTTTTCAAAAATATTTTAATCACTTTTACCCTTGTTTTTAAGAGGAAAAAACACACTTATAACCCTTGAGTTAATTAATTTAAGATTTAGGGTTTAGAGTTAAGGGGTGGTGTAGGGTGGGGGGTAGGATTTAGGAATTTAAAATTTAGGATTCTAATTAATTTTAATAAAATTTACGCCTTAAAAAGTGATATTTTTGAAAATATCTCTTTAATGAAGGAAAAAATGAAAAGTGGTACAAGGAAAATAGTATTTTTGAAAACCCCCTAAAATCATATACTTATGAAGTATCATTAAACATAGGAAAAATTTCAAGTTTACCAGTTTTGTTGTACCATTTTTCATTTTTACCTTCATTAAAGAGACATTTTCAAAAACATCATTTTTTAAGATACATAATATATATATCATATATAAAATACATAAACATATTAATTTCAAAATTTCCATTGAGTAAGAAGGCTCAATTAATAAATATTCATATTAATAAAAGTAATATTTTTGTTACAAAATAAAAATATTATAAAATCATATGGGTATGAACTCTCAATTAATAAATATTTATATTAAAATATATTATATATCTATGTGAGTCATTTATTTTTAATTATATACCATATAAAATAAAAATGATTATTTGGATTTTTAGCAACAAAAATAATTTAAATAAAAGAGGGATTGTTTTTTATTTATGTGCTTAATCCAATTTAATTATTTACGTAATAGTTACTTGCTTCTCACTTATTCAATATATTTGTTATTACATAATACATAAATGAAGACAAAATAAATAATAATATGTATCAATAATTTGTATATTCATTCCATGAAAGAGCGGATTTTAAATGTTATTTGATCATATCATTTTAAAATACAATTCTTCATGTCGAAATAAGATGGTGAATTATAACATCCGAATGATATCATTAAAGTTCAATGTAAATTAAATAGGGTTACAGAAAAATATCACTAAATATGATCCCACTCATTAACCTTACGTTGACGGTACATGACTATATTTTGGGGACTTATGACATGATGGTTGAACGTTCAAAGTTAGTATTCAGCGATTATTAGTATACAAATTTCACTCGATCCATTCACGTGGATAATCGGCTAATGTATATTAAAAGAAAATAGTAATGCACTATCGGGAGTCTAGGGCCGAGATTTATTATTCGATACTCGCCTTATACTAACCCATGTTCGTCTTCAAAAGCTAAGTACTTGGCATTGGCAAGGTAAATAATCAATCAACAAGTTTCACGACTTACAAGAACAAGGCAAATATCAAGTATCACTTTATTTTTTGGTACTTACCTCGTTACTTGTTATTTGTTACTCTTTCTATAAAATACTTATTAATTGTTAAATAATATTTATTACTTGCAAAATAAAACCTGTCTTATGGTTTTTGTATTACAATATACCAATAAGTAGACAAAAATCTTTTTTTGGAGTAACGAAATGAAATGGAGGAACAATGAATTTCATGTGGTCTTTTAATATTTATAAATTTACTAGAATAACTCTTTTTAGTTTATTTTCACAATATCCTTCAAAAAGAAAAATGACTAAAACTTTTTTAGATGATAAATGTACATTTATAACCCTATGACTAACTAATCTAGACTCATGGTTTTAGATTTAAAGAGTGAGTTTAAGAGGTAGGGTTAATTTTTTTAAAATAAATATGAAAAATTTTAAAAATGAAAAATTCAAAAATAGTTTCAAAAAACATTTTTGAATTTCAAAAAGAAAAATTGAAAAAACAAAATTTGAAAAAAAATTGAGTTTTTCTTTTATAAAATTTTTGAATTAGAACATATAATTCGAAACTATAAAAAATTATATTTTTTATTTTATTAATTCTTAATTATTTATCTAAATTTATATATCTATAAAACAAGTGGGTAGAAGAGTAAATTTGTCTTTTTAACGAAACTTCTTTTTGTCATTTTTTTTCTTTGGGGTTTCTTTTTATGATAAAAAATTAAGAATACACTATTTGAAAGAATTACCCTTTAATATTTCGAACGCTTATTTTCATTTTTGTTTACTTCTTTAAAAATTCATGTGATTTTTGTAGGATGAATTTTTGGATATGTATCTTTTTATATGTAATTAAGAGGTTGGATTTTTCTAAAATGACCTACATTGGGATGAATTTTTATAAAATAAACACCTTCGAATATAATATTTTCAATTAAATTCGAGTTAAAATGAGTAAAATAACCAATAAACTTAAAAATTCAATTTATTTACCAATATAACCATCTAAATTCACTCAAACCCATTTACCCAACACTAGACCCAGATCCATTTAACTTTTAATATATTTAAAATTAATTTTATTAGTTAAATTAGTTGTATAGTTGTACGGTTGAAATAGTTGTACAATTTTATTAGTTATACTAGTTGTACACTTATTCTACTTGTACAATTGACATGGCAAGGATGTTCCCACTCCGATGAACATGATGGTAAGAAAATCTGAACAGGACTTTCAAGGCTTGCATGTCCTAGAACAGAAATCCATTAGGACTCTAATATGGAATAATTTGTTTTAATAAATGTATTAGTTGTACTAGTTTCAAAAAAAATCATATTCATCTTTTCTTTGCTTTCGAAGCCAAATAAGAAGGTCGATGCAAAGTTGGAAAATTTGCAGGAGAAGATTTAAGAGATTATACTGCAAAAGATGATTCAGAAGACATCACCAGGGAGAGTGCACAAGCATTCATAGTTGATGTTTTGAATTGTGTTTAAACCACTTCCACTTTGTTCAACTTGATTTTTTTTTGTATTTCAAATTTGTTGTAGGTTAAGAGTTGTTGTGTGTTTCTACACTTGAAGTGTGTTGTATTTTCTTTGCAAATTTGTGGTTTAAAGAGTATTACAAGTTTAAGTACATTAACACTAGGCCTACTGGCACAACTGTTTTAACTACGATGATTGTATTAGAACTAGTTTAAGTATGACTACACTTGAGCTGTTTTAACATTGGATGATAGAATTCTAAAATTTTGAACTGACATTCTAAACTTTTGAACTGACAAAGTTGTACCAGTTGTACTAAGGTTAGATTAGTGTTTTTCATAAATTCAGAATAAATAACTCTTAAACATTTAAATTGATTTAATAGGGTTAGATTAGTTTTTTATTATAAATTTAAAATATTTATGAAAATGATAATCAATTAAAGATAGATTTAAAAAATAATATCAAGTTTGTGGTAAAACTGGAATTCTCCCTTATTTTTCTATCCATTTTCTTTTCTATTTTAAAGGACAACTATTCAAGTTTACTTGTTTTTTTTTCTAATATATAACTAGATAAGGGTAAAAATGAAATTAAAAAATAACTAAACTAAAAATTATGACAATCTCTCAAATAATCAGTTTATCTATTAAACAAAAGTCATGACTTATTTCAGTAGTGATTATTTAATGTGTGAGTTTTTATTTTGACCATCTTTATAAAGTTGGTTAAATATTTTTTAATATTTAAATTATTCTAAAACAAATCAAATAGATATTCCTATACTTTCTCTAAATTTCTAGCTGAATAAAACATTTTCATATTTTTATTCAAAATATAAATGTATTTTCATTTTTACTAGAAAAATTTAAATATTTAATTCCTTTCGTAATTCTTATTAAATTCATCTACTATTTTGTATTATTTTTTGTTTTAGTTTAATATATGATTTTTAATTAAATTCTTTGATCCCTAACCAATAAATTTATCAATATAGAACTTTGTACAATGTGGTTGAAAATATGCGATCAATATCAACAATGGTCTACAAATAATTTCTTGAAAAATGCAACAAGTTTGTGTCATTAATTATAATGGTTGGTTTAGTTTTATATTTCAATAATAGTAGTGAATAATTTTTTTAAAAGAAATATATTCATGTTTATTTTTATATAGATTAATCATATACTATTTATTAGTGTAATTGTTTTTGTACAAATTCTATCTTGTGCAATTTTGAAAGTGCAATAAGTTTTGTACCAATTTTTGTAATTAACATCAAGGATGAATGATTGATATAATATTTCATGTGAATATGTTTTTTTGTAGTATGTATGTTATCAAATGTAGTGGTAGGTTTAAGTGTCAATTACATATTATAATATATTATAATAGATGAATGATAGTATTTAATAGTGAAAAATTTTGGGTGATTGTTGAAATTTCCTATTTTCAAAAAAAAAAGTGAGAATGATACCCGTCCAAAGAAAATTGTTAAAAGAGTATTCTTTTATAGAAAATTATCATTTAACATTTTTCTAACAAAAATGCTATAATTAGTTTTAAGGGAACTAGAAAAGAAATAAAAGATCATACTCTATTAGTTGTTCATATAGGTTGAAGACGCACATGTTAAAAAAACCAAGTTTTTATGATAAGCAATTTACTGTTGTAAGATCTATGTACAGAGACCAAATTTTTTTCTTATAGATTTTTTAACAATGTTCTTTTATGGATGTCTTAACAATGTTGTTCTTTTGTCGTTACGATTCACTATACCTTGTTAAATTTTACTAGTAGTACACCATGAAATAAGAAACGACAAGAATTATTATACCTTTACCCACAACAAGCAACATAAGTTTTAAGTATAAAACAGCAACGAGAAAGTTATTGTAGTAGTATGATTTTTTCACTATAGTCTCAACAACCAACAAAAAGCAAGTTTAAAACCAACTAAAATGATTTCATTTTTGCTTCTTAGGTTTTGAATGTTTCAAGTGGTTAGCATTAAAGGCATTAAGATTTTAGTTTGTATTACCATTCACCCAATATCACATACAAATCACACATAGTGGTTTCAAATTTAAAATAATTAAAAATAAAAGAAAATAGGAAATGCGGGTTGGAAACACATCCTGAAACACATAAGAGCACCATTATCGCAGCACCCTATGGGGTGGCTTATTTTTTTTTTTTTTTTTTTTTTTTTAATTTTTTGTGTTTAAAAAAAAAATAAAAAAAAAATAAAAAAGGGACCAATTGCGGGCCGCCACGTGTCAGTGGGGCCCGCAAAAAGTCACAAACACCAGCGCTTATTTTGGCTCCAGAAGCAACGTTGTTAATAATTTAAGTGGGGCCCACACATGCTTTTTGTGTTAAGCCACCCCCTAAACCACAGCGATGATGGTGCTCTAAGCAACTAATTAGTTGAGTTTTTTTTCCATATCACTCTCTTTTTTTTTCTTTCGTTTTATTTAGTCTTTTTCTTAATAAATAATTACTTTTAAAATAATTTAGTCTCATTTTCATTTACAAAAAGAAAAAGGGTTATTTTAGAAATATAAATATATGTAATATACACAATATATATACCATTCTACTGATTTCGCATAACATTTCTTTTTGTTACCATTCCCGTTTTCTTATGTATCATCTTTTTTTTATTTAACCGCTTGTATTTTGTAGTTTATAAAATTACACTCAAATTAAACTAGTTAAAATAGTCTAATACAGTGTGGTTATTATTGTATAGAAATTATTTTTATTGTTTTCAATTATTAAGTGTAGAGACAATACAAACACAACAATAAATATTATATATATATAGTACACAAAAATTAAAGTTTAAATGTGTATTATTTATTAATAAAATTAATTATGAAAAATATGTATATTTATCAAATAACCTATATCTATAATTCACTCGTCCCGCACTACTTAATATATAGTCACCATTTGAAAGTTATTTTGAGCCGCTTAATTGTGACAAGTTGCAGTTGTTCCGCAATATGTGTTTTTCTTATACAAATTGATGTTAAACCGCACCGCAATATTCAATTTGTTTGTCCCACACCGCTCAATCCGTTGTTACCATTTGAAGCCTTAAACCTAATCATTGGTCTACTCAAGTTGTCATCAAGTGTGTGCACCGCCCTTTTAACACATTTTCTCTTTTCCTTCCTATTCTTCACACAGTCAGGTGAGTCTTCAACTACTTCCTTGACATGAGCATTCACTTCACCTATTACCTCTTCCTCCAGATGACCATTCATACCATCTAATTGCTCCTTCACATAAGCTTCAAACTCAGCAACCTTTTCCTTAATCTTCTTCATCCACTCTCCCATTTCTTGGTTCATACCATTAAGGTGTTCTACCAATTCACATAAACTTACCATGTTCTTCGGTGTTCCAATGGTTTTTATTGTCTCTCTCACATCATTCTCAAGGGGAGGGGTCTTTCGGGCAGCCATTTTTTCGTCAAAAAACCTTCAAATCCTAATGGTATATTCTTTACCAAGCTTGTGCATCCAACTTTCAACAACCACGTCATGCTTATCATCAACATCATCTTTTTCCATCATCCGAGCTAGTAAAGTTTCTTCATCTGCAGAAGCAATCAAAATGCTTTAACGTCCTTCATTTAACAAGGAAAAAAGATTAACAAAACTTAGAAAGCCACCCAAATATAGTTATAAAGAAGGATTACCAACCTTAGTCACACCAAGTTCTTCATTTATATGCGATAGTGGAAATCTTTTCATTTCGCTTTTCTTGAACGTTGATTTCCACATCTTTGGACATTTTGGGATTACGCCTTCAACAGTTTCTCGAAATTTTGCCCCCAATTCTTGAATTGCCTAAAAGGCTTGAATCTACAGATGAAACATATAGTTACAAATTAGTGAAAGAGTTAGAATGACTAGTGCCACCAAATCACACTCATAAAACTTACCTCCATAGGAATACAAAAACCTGGAACCAACCATATAACACCTTCCTTAACAACTCCTCCAAAACGAGACATTGTGTGTGAAATCTCTCTTAGAATGTGTTCATAAGACAGTCTTCCCAAAGGAAATGGTTTACATAAATTGAGATCATCCACCGCTCTAAGAAAGAATGATTCCACTGTAGGGGCATCTTCTCTAGTCTCACTATGCCCAATGATAATACTGGATAAGAAATATAAGACTGCCATCTTCAACCTATCTCGAGAAAGTTCCATTGCCACAAGCTTTGCTTTCACGTCTTGATATCTTACTGCAGTTCCACTGCCAAAATGTTTCCTCACAAATTTCATGCTTCCGACTTCCTTGTAGCTCATTGGATAGTTTCAGCACTCTAATCCAGATATCAACATGTGTTCCCTAATACCATAGCGGATGAGACAGCCATTCATGAAAAACCAAGTTTCTTTTTTTCTTTTCAATGCTTGCCATTTGAAGCAGGAGCATCCACATTCCCATAAGCTTATGGATGCGGTCCTTTGCATGTGGAATATGTGTTTGAACTACGAATGCTTATCAAACCATTTCCTCTCAACGCTATTGAGCGAAGGGTTTAAACCCTCTAGAAACTTTCAAAGCATCTAAGATGAAACAACTCGTCGAAATATTTATCTTCTTCTTATACTTTGACGACAAGAAGTACATTCTCACTGGTTGTATTGTTGTTGGTTCATCCTCGGAATCATGCAACAGTCAAACAGTGGGAACAAGTTCTACCTATTTAATTTATATATCAGAAACACATTAGAAACCATCATACACATCCGACTAGTTTAAGTTCAATTAATTACTTAATATCAATCACTACCATTTCTTTATTGAAAACAACGTAGTAATCTTTAGTTCTGCCAATTTGTTTCACAAACTAAGAGAGTGACATTGAACTACTAACCCTTGTGTCTCCGATGTTGCTTAAGGTTTTGCTGCTACTCCTCTCATCCCTTATTCTTCTTCTTCTTCAACTGAGTTCGCATCTTCTTATGGTTCTCCACCCAAACTCACATCTTCGTCTTCTTCAACAAGGTTCGGGTTTAGGTTCTCATTCGCAGCGACATAGTTAGCATCTCTTTCTTCTTCTTCTCCAGGGAGAGTTGGGGGTGTCTCTCCCTTTGTTTTCTTAATTAAAAATTATCAATCTTCTACTTAACCATCTAGTCTTAACCAATTTTCAAAACCTGCAAACAAACGACATTAACAAACCAACTAGATATAGTTTCTTTAACATGGATCAACAAAACAAAATCCAAGTTATACCTAGTATCACGGGAGAATCGTTGGGGATAGATGAGACAAGATGAGATTCAAAAATCTCGGTTCATGCGACGTGAGTGGGTGATGACTCCTTTTTATGACTTCCTTCCAAAACGCGATAACATTTTCAATTATGGATTTTATCGGCGGTTTTCACAGAGAATTGGGATAAAAACGATTGACGAGTGCAGAGATGAATTCTTGTTTTCTTTTGCCATCCAAACAGTCATGTGACTATAGCACATTAAAGGGATTGAGCTCATTTATTGAAATAAAGACATTATCTCTCTATATGTAATAACCATGAATTTTTTATCTTGAAATCATCATGTGAAATGATTTGTTATATGTGCCTAGATACTATCTATATGTGCCTAGATACTATCTATACACGCAACAATAGACATCGACATGATTCAACGAAAGAAAAAAAAGGTTTTGAAGATAAAACAACCTTGTGAACTAGAAGGATTGCACACGACATAAAATTAGTGTAGGAGAGTAACAAAAGGAATAAGTATCAGGAGCAAAGGCTGATTAATCTGAAAAACAAACGCCTTGTCATTAATTGAAAGTTTGGTGTCATTGCCATTAGCTTGGCATTAAATCTCATTTGAAGTTATGCCGCGAAACTATCTTTTCAAATTTCCCTTCGCATTGTACTAACTCCACAATATTCTTTCAAAGTAAGGCATTTCAGACAATTTTTTCAATCTTTAATTAGTTATAGTGGTGGCATTGTAATGACAAATTTATACATACACTAAAATAATTTTTATTCACATATACAAACATTTCAAAACTTACAAATGAAATAAAATGAACATGTATACAATATGAATGCAATGCATCTTCTTTTATTAAACAAGGGAATTAAAAAAATTCAAACTAAATTGTGACTAGTTCTTATAAATATATGCTTGGTAAATTTTCTTTTTGAGAAACAATATGTTTGGTAATGTTGTGCTCATATAAAATGATAGAAATAATTCAATATTTACATATTTTATTCTTATTAATTTTTATAAATATATATAGATGTCAAAACATCTAATTTATGATTTCAAGCGAAAAAGTAATATGTAACCTCAAATCAGTAAATTATTTTTTGCGACTATTTGAAAACTACCAACGGGTTTTATAATGGATTCAAAAATCATGTCATGCTTCACAATCTTAAAATAATATAATTTGTAAGAGTCAAAAACCAGTGAAAAAATTTTGTTTCTCAACTTTGACTCCGTGATTATGATGACAACTTGAGTCGTCAATTCGTGGTATTTTTCCAACTAGTTTGTGACTCCAGGAATTAGTTATAATCTGGTGACAAAAGGGTAACAAAAAAGTAACTAAAACTTATATGTTGAAAAATATGATTAGTCATCTCAACAGACAATTGTTTCGACTATAGGAAGAGTCACAACATCATCATCAGGGCACATGTTGTCTTTATAGGTGAGATAAGGCTATGTGTTATCCATTTTCTTTGCTATAAATATGTATGTTGTCTTCCTCATTTTGATAATTTTTGATATACGAATGATAAGTTAATGTCATTCTCTTGTTACACACAAAAAATAAAGCTTTAGTTATTATTTTCTAACACGTTATCAGCACAAAGCTCTGATCCTTAATCTTCTTCATCCACTCTCCCATTTCTTGGTTCATACCATTAAGGTGTTTACCAATTCACATAAACTTACCATGTTCTTCGGTGTTCCAATGGTTTTTATTGTCTCCCTCACATCATTCTCAAGGGGAGGGTCTTTCGGGCAGCCATTTTTTTCGTCGAAAAACGTTCAAATCCTAATGGTATATCCTTTACCAAGTTTGTGCATCCAACTTTCAATAACCACGTCATGCTTATCATCAACATCATCTTTTTCCATCATCCGAGCTAGTAAAGTTTCTTCATCTGCAGAAGCAATCAAAATGCTTTAACGTCCTTCATTTAACAATGAAAAAAGATTAACAAAACTTAGAAAGCCACCCAAATATAGTTATAAAGAAGGATTACCAACCTTAGTCACACCAAGTTCTTCATTTATATGCGATAGTGGAAATCTTTTCATTTCGCTTTTCTTGAACGTTGATTTCCACATCCTTAGACATTTTGGGACTACGCCTTCAACAGTTTCTCGAAATTTTGCCCCCAATTCTTGAATTGCCTAAAAGGCTTGAATATACAGATGAAACATATAGTTACAAATTAGTGAAAGAGTTAGAATGACTAGTGCCACCAAATCACACTCATAAAACTTACCTCCATAGGAATACAAAAACCTGGAACCAACCATATAACACCTTCCTTAACAACTCCTCCAAAACGAGACATTGTGTGTGAAATCTCTCTTAGAATGTGTTCATAAGACAGTCTTCCCAAAGGAAATGGTTTACATAAATTGAGATCATCCACCGCTCTAAGAAAGAATGATTCCACGGTAGGGGCATCTTCTCTAGTCTCACTATGCCCAATGATAATACTGGATAAGAAATATAAGACTGCCATCTTCAACCTATCTCGAGAAAGTTCCATTGCCACAAGCTTTGCTTTCACGTCTTGATATCTTACTGCAGTTCCACTGCCAAAATGTTTCCTCACAAATTTCATGCTTCCGACTTCCTTGTAGCTCATTGGATAGTTTCAGCACTCTAATCCAGATATCAACATGTGTTCCCTAATACCATAGCGGATGAGACAGCCATTCATGAAAAACCAAGTTTCAATGCTTGCCATTTGAAGCAGGAGCATCCACATTCCCATAAGCTTATGGATGCGGTCCTTTGCATGTGGAATATGTGTTTGAACTACGAATGCTTATCAAACCATTTCCTCTCAACGCTATTGAGCGAAGGGTTTAAACACTCTAGAAACTTTCAAAGCATCTAAGATGAAACACCTCGTCGAAATATTTATCGTCTTCTTATACTTTGACGACAAGAAGTACATTCTCACTGGTTGTATTGTTGTTGGTTCATCCTCGGAATCATGCAACAGTCAAACAGTGGGAACAAGTTCTACCTATTTAATTTATATATCAGAAACACATCAGAAACCATCATACACATCCGACTAGTTTAAGTTCAATTAATTACTTAATATCAATCACTACCATTTATTTATTGAAAACAACGTAGTAATCTTTAGTTCTGCCAATTTGTTTCACAAACTAAGAGAGTGACATTGAACTACTAACCCTTGTGTCTCCGATGTTGCTTAAGGTTTTTCTGCTACTCCTCTCATCCCTTATTCTTCTTCTTCTTCAACTGAGTTCGCATCTTCTTATGGTTCTCCACCCAAACTCACATCTTCGTCTTCTTCAACAAGGTTCGGGTTTAGGTTCTCATTCACAGCCACATAGTTAGCATCTCTTTCTTCTTCTTCTTCAGGGAGAGTTGGGGGTGTCTCTCCCTTTGTTTTCTTAATTAAAAATTATCAATCTTCTACTTTAACCATCTAGTCTTAACCAATTTTCAAAACCTGCAAACAAACGACATTAACAAACCAACTAGATATAGTTTCTTTAACATGGATCAACAAAACAAAATCCTAGTTATACCTAGTATCACGGGAGA
The DNA here is from genome assembly GCA_905132765.1 of Moricandia arvensis. Lineage (NCBI taxonomy): Eukaryota > Viridiplantae > Streptophyta > Magnoliopsida > Brassicales > Brassicaceae > Moricandia > Moricandia arvensis. Next base: position 42,290 of record CAJHQP010002869.1, on the reverse strand, counting down.
ATCGTTGGGGATAGTTGAGACAAGATGAGATTCAAAATTCTCGGTTCGTGCGACGCGAGTGGGTGATGACTCCTTTTTATGATTTCCTTCCAAAACGCGATAACATTTTCAATTATGGATTTCATCGCGGTTTTCACAGAGAATTGGGATAAAAACGATTGACGAGTGCCGAGATGAATTCTTGTTTTCTTTTGCCATCCAAACAGTCATGTGACTATAGCACATTAAAGGGATTGAGCTCATTTATTGAAATAAAGACATTATCTCTCTATATGTAATAACCATGAATTTTTTATCTTGAAATCATCATGTGAAATGATTTGTTATATGTGCCTAGATACTATCTATATGTGCGTAGATACTATCTATACACGCAACAATAGACATCAACATGATTCAACAAAAGAAAAAAAAGGTTTTGAAGATAAAACAACCTTGTGAACTAGAAGGATTGCACACGACATAAAATTAGTGTAGGAGAGTAACAAAAGGAATAAGTATCGGGAGCAAAGGCTGATTAATCTGAAAAACAAACGCCTTGTCATTAATTGAAAGTTTGGTGTCATTGCCATTAGCTTGGCATTAAATCTCATTTGAAGTCATGCCGCGAAACTATCTTTTCAAATTTCCCTTCGTATGGTACTAACTCCACAATATTCTTTCAAAGTAAGGCATTTCAGACAATTTTTTCAATCTTCAATTAGTTATAGTGGTGGCATTGTAATGACAATTTTATACATACACTAAAATAATATTTATTCACATATACAAACATTTCAAAACTTACAAATGAAATAAAATAAATATGTATACAATATGAATGCAATGCATCTTCTTTTATTAAACAAGGGAATTAAAAAAATTCAAACTAAATTGTGACTAGTTCTTATAAATATATGCTTGGTAAATTTTCTTTTTGAGAAACAATATGTTTGGTAATGTTGTGCTCATATAAAATGATAGAAATAATTCAATATTTACATATTTTATTCTTATTAATTTTTATAAATATATATAGATGTCAAAACATCTAATTTTTTTATTTCAAGCAAAAAAGTAATATGTAATCTCAAATCAGTAAATTATTTTTTGCGACTATTTGAAAACTACCAATGGGTTTTACAATGGATTCAAAACTCATGTCATGCTTCACAATCTTAAAATAATATAATTTGTAAGAGTCAAAAACCAGTGAAAAAATTTTGTTTCTCAACTTTGACTCCGTGATTATGATGACAACTTGAGTCGTCAATTCGTGGTATTTTTCCAACTAGTTTGTGACTCCAGGAATTAGTTATAATCTGGTGACAAAAGGGTAACAAAAAAGTAACTAAAACTTATATGTTGAAAAATATGATTAGTCATCTCAACAGACAATTGTTTCGACTATAGGAAGAGTCACAACATCATCATCAGGGCACATGTTGTCTTTATAGGTGAGATAAGGCTATGTGTTATCCATTTTCTTTGCTATAAATATGTATGTTGTCTTCCTCATTTTGATAATTTTTTATAACACGTTATCAGCACAAAGCTCTGATCTTATACCGGTGGGGTAAAGTTTAATTTATAATTTATAATAATTTTTATTATGGAAATTTTATTATTGTTTCGTAGTGAGAGGCTAGGCCTTCTCCGTTTAATTTTCGGGATGATAGACGTTATCTTCCCCGACTGATATATGGTCATCTAGTGCAATAATGTTATTGACATTATTGTGAAATTTGAAAACTCAAAAGTTTTTCACATATAGCATGTCTTACGGAAAATAAAAAAAACCCTCATGGAAAATGAATCATCAAACAAGTTCATTGAATATGATTTATTTAAACAGACCCCAATTCATGATCTCACTCTAAAGTATTTGAAGCATAATTCATCCCAAAATGGGAAAACTGAATGTGTTATTGGTTTTAGAGTGAAATTCAATACAAGATTTTTGACATGGAGTGTCATCATCTCAAAGGGGAGAATTAAAGAATCTTAGTGAGTGGAACTTTGAGAAATTATGTTCTCACTCGAAAAAGAACTTGTTAAAAGTAAATGTAAGTAAGATGATCCCCATGATCGGGTGTAATGCAGTTGTGCATGTAATAAAGTTATATACAATCCAAAATGATAAAGTATATGGAATAATTAAAGATATGCTCGCAAGATGGCGAGAAGCATATAAGCAGCTGATGGAATGAGATATGAGAAATGGATTACATGAAAGTTATGTATGATAATCCATTTATAAAATAACTGCCAGACATTTTGATGAATAATGAAATCTCATATTCTAGCTAAAAATGCTCCAATAAGTAAATGTGTCCCAAAAGGACGATATATGAGTTTATGGCACGCTAGAGACGTGATAGATCACTTGGTTCCAAAGAATCCTTGAAAAGGAGAAAATATATAAATAGAGGATGAATCTCATGATGAGACCGTTGATATGGTTAATGGGTAATCAAGTATCTGAGTAAATCATCGATGATGATAAAGATGATGATAAAGAGATCTCGATTAACTATATCACTACAGGTAAAAAAATGGAAGCAAAGAGAAAATAGATTGTCGACAATAAATAAAAAAACATGCTATATAAATGAGGATCCTGAATCTACCTCTATGTATGAGGATAGAGTGAATTGATTAGCCAAAGAGTGAATGAGGCAATCAGTTTGATATAAAGCTCGTTAGAAAAACGAGAAATGTTTGGACCAAAATCCAAGGTATATATTTCTCCAGAGAACAAAATGAAAGATGATCATCAGGTATGAAAAACGGCTTGTTCCGAGGTCACTGGAGAAAATTTATAATAGATGCAGTATATTAATATGTCTGGCAGGACATAAACGACTTGAGTTGCATCTTGATATTTAGTAGTTCCTGGAGAATTAATGATGTTCTCGGGAGCGATAAAACTCTGGAGAATTAAAACAAGCCGTATATAATGTATCTTGAACCGATAATTGGTGATATGTTTACGGCGTGGTTTGCCGATTGCCATTTTAATAAGGATGAATTCCCAGCGTTAGGGGGAGAAATTAGAGAAATTATTACAGAAATTACATGGTGTACATAGTCGTTGTTACACCTTGATCCCCCTACGAATCAAAGAGATCTGAAAGTTCAGAAAATTGTGCACTTACATAATTTGGCAAACCAATTATCAGATGCATTCACAGATACGAGAAGGGTGACGAAATCATATATACCTGCTGAAAATGTTCCATCAAGAGTTCTTATTCCTGAATAACAAACCGATGGAAACAAAATGAATGAACCTAGGGTTCATTTAAAGAGGACAATATCAACGGGTTCTAAACATAAAAATCCTCGAAAGAAAAAGAAATTGGTTGAGCAAAATGGAAAAGTTCTAGAAGAACCTGATACTGAAAAATGTCTGAAAGAAGGCATAAATGAAAAGGTTCAAAAAGAATAATATAAAGATGATCCATATGACGAGAAGGGAACAAAAAAAAGTATGAGATTTCCATCAACTACGCCCATGTTGAAAAATTATAAGATAAAAGATGTTGATGGAATGTTCTCATTTTGTGTGTCCAAAGAGATCGATCATGAAAATGATGATCCCGATCCAAGGTCCATTCTGAAATGTCTTTGGATCTATAGTCATAACGCCTGAGAATATATATCCTATTGGGTATTTGTGGGTATTTGTGAGAAAAGTAACACGATATAAAGGCTAATTAGCTTTCCAAGGTTTTTCTCATAGATCGGGAATTGATTTTGAAGAAACTTTTTCTTCGGTAGTGGATGCAATTACATTTAGATTTTTGATGAGACTAGCGGCCTCTAAAAATCTAGAAATGGATCTCAAAGACATTTTGACTGCATATTTGTATGGATCATTGGATAATGATATATACATGAAACTCCCTGAAGGATTGAAAATGCCAGAAGCATTGAAAGAAAAATTCAGGGAGATTTGTTCGGTTAGTTACAGTGATCACTATACGGATTATAAAGAAATTGTCCTTTGGCTTTGTGATCATTGTTGTATATATAGATGACCTGAACATTATTGGAAGTCAAAAGAAGGTTGATGATGCATGAACTCATATGAAATAAGAGTTTGAATGAAAGATCTCAGAAAGATAAAGTTTCGTCTTTGGCTCCAGATAGAGCATCTTCGAGAAAACATATTTGTGCATCAATCAAATCATACGAAAATGATATTGAAACTCTTTTATATAGAAAAGGCGACTCCTTTGAGTACTCCAATGGTAAATAGATCTCTCAATGTTAAAAGAGATGTTTTAAAAGATCCTAGTAAGATCTTATAAAAATAAGTACTTTGGAGATGCAAATACTCGTTCAAGGAAATTAGAACGGCGTCGAGAATATATCTGTTCTCTCCAAGGTACATATTGATTTATGATTGATTTATCCTAGAAACCCCGAGTATGGTATGGTTTTGCAGATACATGCTATTTATAAAGTCGAACGCAAATCGAATATGGTTTTACATTTGGTGAAACCGCAACTGCATGGCGTTCTAAGAAACAAAGATTGGTTTCGACTTCTTCAAAGCATGTCGAGAATGTGTGTGGCTTAGGTCAATAAGTCAACTCATACAAGAAGTAAGTGGAATAGTTGACAAGAACGAGTCGACGAAAATATTTGAAGACGATTCAGCGTGTGTCGCTCAACTTAAAGAAGGTTACATAAAAAGCGACAGAACAAAGCACATCATTCCAAGATCTTTCTTTTACATACGGAAGCTTGAGAAAAATAAAGAAGTGAACATAGAGTATGTACATCATGCGACAATCCCGCAGATTTATTTACAATGACCCTTCCTACTACAACGTTCTGAAAGCACGTTTACGGTATCAGAATGGAGCATTTGCGTGATCTATGAAGAAAAGAATATGTTCATAATTTTCAGGGAGAGATTATGTTACTGTATTATTTTACCCTCGTCTTGGGTTTTATCTCTTAGGGTTTTTCCGTGATTAGTTTTTTAACGAGGCAGTACATAATAAAAGATGAATAATCAAGGGAGAGTGTTGAAAAATATGATTAGTCATCTTAATAGACACTTGTTTCGACTATAAGAAGAGTCACAGCATCATCATCAGGGCACATGTTGTCTTTATAGGTGACATAAGGCTATGTGTTAACCATTTCCTTTGCTATAAATATAATGTTGTCTCCCTCATTTTGATAATTTTTGATATATAAATGATAAGTTAATCTTATTCTCTTGTTACACACAAAAAATAAAGCGTTAGTTATTATTTTATTACATTATTATCATTATATTATAACTTATAAGCGACTATATATATGGAGTCTTTAAAGAGTTACAGTTTTGTCATAAATTCATTATTTTTTTGGAGACTACAGCTGTGGTCACAAAATGTAGTAGCTAAATTGATGTTTTTTTGTAGTGAGTCTACAACACCGTGAAAAACAATTGCACAATTGAGAAGTTATAAACCCAATTTACAATAAATACCAGACAATTTTGCATAAGAAAAAACGAAAAAGAACAAAAGTACGAAAATGACTCTTTTTCAGGGATGGTGATAAGCACCGCACACCGAAGAGATAATAAAACATAGATGGTGATAAATCATTGGTTCAAGGTCAAAATATGGAAAAAAGGTAAAAAAAATATCTTAAAAAAATAATGTTAAACATTTAAAAATAAAATACAATTTTAATGTTATGACCGTTAATTTTATAATCAAACAAATACCTAAAAGTTATTGAAATTCAATATACTTTACACCATAGTCTCACTTTACCACTAACAAATATTATACTATACACACAACAATACATTATTATTATTAAAAAAAATGACCACATAATTACATAATTCAAAAATATCATACTTGACAATAAGAGCATCTCCATCCCTAAACTTCAGCAAAAGTTCTTAGGATTTTCTTTTTCAATTTTTTTTTTCAAAATTAAAAAAAAAGAACCACTCGCGGGCCGACACTTGGCAGTCGGGCCGCGAACAGTGTAAGAGTTGCCTCTTAAATAGGGAGTTTAGACCATCGTTATCAGGCGTCCTTAGCCCTGTCCTTAGCGGATTTGGGTTAAAAAATAATTCAAAAATTTGGCTTTATCTAACAAAAGGACCTTAATTAAGGTCTTTTGGGCTTCGTCCTTACCTTAATCGCGGAGCTATGTGGCAGCATGATAGGGAGTGTCGAAATGCAGGGTTTGGGGGAAAGTCGAATTGCTCGTCACTTTGCCCTTGTTCTCCCGATTCTCTCTTCTCCGCGCGGCGATTGCGACCCTCGTTCTCCCGAGTCTCTCTTCTCCGTGGGGCGGTTGTGACCCTCGTTCTCCCGAGTCTCTCTTCTCCGAGTGGCGATTGCGACCCTCGTTCTCCCGAGTCTCTCTTCTCCGCGCGGCGAAGGCGATAGCTTCCGGAATCAGAGGCCAAATCGTCGTCACCAAATCATTCATCATCTCTCTTCTCTGTACAGACGCGGCTTCGCCTCTTCACACCTAAACGAGGTATGTATTACTTGATCTTTCTGATTCTTCTCTGTTCGATAGCGATAGGTTTGATAATTAATTTAGTTAATGATAGGTTTGATTCTAAATTTCTTTAACGAGAAGTTTGATGTCTGTTTTTGGTTCTGATCGGTTTGATTCTTCTCACATGAAATCGATAGCGTTAGGTTTGATGCTTTATTTCACTTATGATCGGTTTGATTATGTCGAATGGTTAATTAAGTTGTGTTAATCAGTTGTTCGAGTAGCTTTCAACTTAGGTGTCAAAAATGGAACTGACATGTATGGATACCAGCAGAAATCATAAACAGATTCACCCTCATTCACAAGAAGACTCGCACCATATGAATCTACAATCCCAAAATTAAAAAGAAAAATCATAAACACACCACGAATCACATAACTACCTAACGGAACATAAACTGCAAAAGTTCATAACTATTAGACTCCCCTCCATCTTGAGGCCTAATGCACAATTATAAAAGCGAAAAAAATTGAACTAAAACAAACCAATCCTATAAGAACCATAACATAAGTGTTTTAAGTTGAACTTATTCAACTTACAGAAAAAATTGAACTAAAACAAACCAATCCACGAATCACAAAACTACTTAACGCAACATAATCTAAGTGTGTGTTTGTAGTTTTGGTTTCTGATTCTCTAGTTTGAAATGTAATTCGATTGCAACCAAATAGACTTTAAATTTAATGAGCTTGTTAAAGTAATCACTTCTGATAATTTCTGATAATAGGGTTGTTGTTGTGAATGTAATAACTTCTGATAAGACCTTGGTGGTTAAGGGTTAGTCATTAAGGAGGATACTTACCACGCATTAAACTTTCGCCTATTAAACCTCAATCTCTCTTCTATAGTCGAATAATCACACTCTACTATAACCCCTCTTCCATAATATCTTCTTTGTTCTTAGTTGTATGGATTCAAGGAATCCATATGGTATGGATTCAAGCAATCCATATGGTCAGTCTTCTAGTTATATAGGACTCCTCAACAGTCAACACGAAACAGTTATCAATGAAAACTTTCCTTATGAAAGTTTTCATCACACCCTCCAGTGTCTCTCCATTACGACACTGAGCAGAAATTGGTAAGGCTAGAACATATAGTCTCTCGGCTTGAATACTTTGTTGGTGGGATCGTTCTTGTGCTAGTTTTAATAGGTATGGTGCTCATCACACGTTAATCAAGCTTGATTGTAGTTTCAGTCTGTGTAATGTATGGTGTAATGAATGGTGTAATGTGTCACGACTTTGAAAACTTCCTGTTTTGTTTCTTTTATGTAACAACTATTATTATGTATAACTCTATTATTATGTTTATGTAGTTTCAGTCTATTATTATGTTTATGTATAACTCTATTATTATTGTGTCAAGACTTTAAATGATTGAATGTTGGTGGCACATTTTCTTTTACAAGGTACATTAACCTACCAAGCTTCAACCAAAAAGTGGGTGACACATTTTGAATGTGCTCGTGACCAATATGAGTTGGTACCAACTTTTTACTAGACGACTATAAATGTATCAAATGTATGTTTATTTCTTTCAAACTCATCTTTTCTCTACCCATTCTCGAAACAGTTTCTCTCTTTTAAAAATTTCAAATGGCATCCTCTTCTCATTATCATTACCACAAAGATAATGATGATGATGATTTTGAATCCGTGTTTGATGACTTTTTTGAAAACCCTGATCTTATTCCACAACCAAAAGAGCGAAAACAACGGATTTTTATCGAGAGAAACCGGGAAGAAGGTCATAACGCACTCTGGAATGATTATTTTTCCGAAACTCCAACATACCCTCCCAATTTATTCCGGTGACGGTTTCGAATGAATAGATCATTGTTCTTGCGTATTGTGCATCGTCTCTCAACAAAAGTAGAGTATTTTCGACTAACACAAGATGCAACCGGCAGGTCTAGTCTATCACCGCTCCAAAAATGTACGGCGGCGATTCGTCAATTAGTATATGGTGGTCGGGCTGATTCAGTTGACGAATATATATGACTTGCAGAAAATACGGCTAAAAAATGTCTCCACCAATTTACCTCAGCCATTATCAACTTGTTTGGCGACGAATACCTAAGACGTCCCACACAGGGTTATCTGGAAAGACTACTCCATATTGGAGAAGAACGTGGCTTTCCAGGGATGGTTGGAAGCATCGACTGTATGCATTGGGAGTGGAAGAATTGCCCCACCGCTTGGAAAGGAATGTATTCACGAGGAACCGACAAACCAACAATTGTGTTGGAGGCGGTAGCTTCGTATGACCTCTGGATATGGCACGCATTTTTTGGAGCTCCAGGTACTATGAACGATCTTAATATTCTTGATCGATCACCTATTTTTGATGACATTATTAACGGTGTTGCTTCGGAAGTTAACTTCTATGTCAACGGAACGGAGTACCATTTCGCTTACTATCTCACGGATGGTATTTATCCAAAATGGGTCACTTTTATTCAATCTATCCGACTACCACAGGGACCAAAAAATCTTTATTTGCTACAACCCAAGAATCGGTGCGAAAAGATGTTGAAAGTGCCTTTGGAGTCCTGCAAGCAAGATTTGATGTTGTCAAAGATCCTTCTAAGTTATGGGATAAAAAGAAAATAGGTAATATTATGAGAGCATGTATCATACTCCATAATATGGTCGTCGAAGATGAACGAGAGTCATTCACTCAATATGAACTTTTCGAATTTCAACAAGGACAAGATGGGGATCTTACATATTCCATCAATATGCCTTCAGAAGTTGGCAATATAATCGATCGTCGCACGAGAGTTCGGAATAGACAAGTCCATGAACATTTAAAAAATGATTTGATTGAAAACATATGGGCTAAATTTGGCCATCTTTATAACCAATAATGTTTAAGTTTGTATGTTTCTATGTTTTATGTTTTTAATTAATGTATTGTATGCTTTTAAAGTTTATTAAAATTAATGTCTTGTATATTTTTTAAGTTTTTTTTAATTAATGTCTCGTGTGTTTTTTTACAACTTTGTAATTTTTTTATTTTTTCAATTTTAATGTTATGTGTTTAATTTTAAACTTATCTTTTATATATAATTACTTATAGAATAAAAAAATTAATTTACTTAAGAGACAACAAAAATCCTACCAATATTCTATACATTTACCAAAAGTCCTTACCATACAAATAGTATTAAAAAAGTCTAAGGACCTAAATAAGTCCTTAACCAATAATTAGAGCATGTCTAATGGGGGTCCTTAAGAGGGAGTCCTTAAGAAAAAAATAATTAAATAATCAATGGATCCCACCAAAAGTTAAAGATTCGATCCTTAAAATCCATAAATAAGGACCGATCCTTAGGAAATTCTTACACTGTTTGCGAGTCCCGCGACACGTGGCGGCCCGCGATTAGTTGATTTTTTTTTTTTTAATAATTCAAAAATGAAAAAAATAATAAAAAAAAAATAGTTAAGGACCATTGTGGATGCTCTCAGAGCACCTTTAATGGGGTCTCTTAGGAGAGTTCTTAAGGGGAGGGACTCCACAGTTTTTTAAGAATCATCTCTTATTGTCCCCAAATAAGAGACCTATTTGCTTGGGTTCCTTGTACTGTTCGCGGATCCCACTGACACGTGTCGGTCTGCGATTGGTTCGTTTTATTTTTTTTTTTTAAAAAATCATTAAAAAAGATAAAAATAAAATAAAAACCCCTTTAAGGGTTTCTAGCGTTAAAGATGCTCTCATGTTCTTAATAACCAAAATCTTAACTATTCATTGATATGACATCATTGTTTATTAATTTTTTTGTTTTAAACTTAAGAACCCCTCAAAAATTTACGATTGGAGGTGCTCTAATAAAACATTATCCTGCACAAATCGCGGTCATGCTCGTAGTCTAAAATAAAAATGGGGGAAAACGACAAGAAAAGAATCTAAAAGATATCTGATAAAATCATAAAAATAGACTTCTCTCGGTGCACGTAAAAAAAACTTCTCTCAATAGGAGAAAAGGGAGAGAGAGAACATTTTTTCAAGCGTAAAGCAACAAAATAGACGACAGGCATTCTCTTATCCAGTCAATATTTTGTTGTTTTATTCCTTAAATATTCATCAAAAAAGAGTTGCATTTGATGTTACATAAACTTTTGACCGAAAAAAATTTCAAAAAAAATTAAATATTTATTTAACGGAGCTGCTCGGCAATAAAAGGGTAAAACTCAAACCTAAAAGTACAGCTTCTACTCATAAATCTCGCTCCTCGTTTATCATTCAAGCAATCTTGAAAATGAATGCTATTATACACCAAACACTCCACACAAGCGGTTGGGGGTATGTCTTTCGAACATTGCACCATTCCATATATCGTATCACCCTTGAACCTCGTCTTCCCCACCGAGTACATTGGTGGTCCTTTAGTTTTATCATCAACCCTGATGGCTAAAGTTGTCAGATTGTCCAACAAAACATTCCAAGTCTTCATAAACCCTAGTTTATCTCCTCCCAACTTCTTAGCGTTTGACATACAAAAATTATTGTCGTAATCGATCTGCCCAGTAGAATATTTGTTATCAATCGAGAGAACGCAATGGTCATACCATACTATTCTCCCCTTGTACATCGGACATCTCCTACGAAGCTGTAATATGCATATTAAATATCAGCACGAGACTAATTAACATATAACTAATAAGGTAGTTTCTTTGTCTGATACAAAATAAAATAAAAAAAAAGATAATCAATAATATTGATGTGACATTACCGCAGCGATGGCGGTGGCAGTGCAGTCGCGGCACTTTTCCCCGTAGGAGTCGCCGCGGCACTGGAGGACAGCGGAAAAATTAGCAGAGCCTAGTAGGGTGAAACCTTCTTTATTGGCACTGTCGCTATAGAAATTTTTCATGGACAATCTAAACTCTTGCTCGAAGTCACTTCCCGTCTTGTATTTTCCTTGACTAACAACGCATTTGTGGTTGATATACCCATTGGTCGTGTTTAAGGGCATTTCGCTGTTTATAAGGAGAAGTTGCATGGCAAAGACATGAATCAAAATGACACATTTTGATATAGACAATGAAAAGTACATTGTTTTGGATTGTTTTCCTCAACGTGGGGTTTTATGTTAGAGACGCTAAGTGATTTGGATACTGATATTATATATGCCATATATATAGATGGTTTATTGATCCAACAGAAAAGAAGTTGTTTGAAAAGGTCAGTTTGTAGAAAATTAAGTTTACACTTTGTAAGGAGAGAAGAGAAGAATTGAAGGTTGAGGCTTCTTTGTGGCGACAAGAAGGCCGACTAAAATGTAAGAGTTCAGATGTGTGACTTAATTCACGCGATTCATACGGTGCCAACCTGAAACGAAGGAATTCATTTGTTAATTTATTATTACCAGATTCTTACTTTTTTAGGTAACATAGGTGTGACTTAATTTATTTTTATCCTCTTTATCATACAACCCAATAATTTTATTTTGAATGCATCTTCGTTTTGTAAGTGCTTGGTAAAATTTTGTATTTCTATTTCTTTTCGTACCCCATATATCCTTAATTTTATGTTCTCAATATTGTTTTCTGTCAAAATAATCAATTTCTGAGAGATTGCCATAATTATCTTATATGATTTTGTCAAATCATTTTATACTTTCTAAGGAGCCTTCTCTAGATTATTTATTTTCTCATTCCCATAAGGTCGAACCGTCTTCCTCCAAACCAAAATATTGTGTCAGCATCTATATATTTTGTCTATTATTACACCATTATGCATTGCATCCCTTGAAAACTATCCTCATTGATTCCATGACACCCTCTTAGCCAATTCATCTTTTATCAAAATCGAAACTGCTTTTTTCTTATAACTATATTATCACTCAAAGCTACGATCTGTTGATGATCGGGAACCATACCTTATTAAATATTCGACATATAAACATGAGAATAGGTTATGCCAATCATTATTCCATTAAACCCAATCAAATTGACATCTGATAAATTGTCCCCCTCTTTTCCCACTCCATGAAAAGGTATTTCCGAAGATTAGGAACTTGATCAATCCACAAATCTCAATCATGTTGCAGAGTTCCACCTTTTTTTTTAATGATTACAAGCTATCTCATTGAGATCTCCAATAACAGACCATGGTTCATCTCATTTTATACATGTTCGTGTCAATCTTTTTCATACCAGGTCCATTAATTTTTGCATTGTGTCAACACAGGCAAATTACATAAATATGTGCTTGCAATTTATGTTCTGTTTCAATGTTTAATATTTTATTATTCGTGGAAACAATACTAACCATATAATTTGAATCAAATACATAGATAAAAAAAACATAGCTAAACCTCCGTTTTTCCGAGGGGTCTATACGATGAATGTACCCAAAATAAAACTGAAAGCTTTGTACAAAATTAAAATTTTACTTGGTTTAAAAAAAATAGAAACTTTGATTTGTGTTTTGACCATATTTTCCTCAAATAGCTTATAGTCTAACTACTATATGATCCATGATAATTCCAACTCAAAAAAATTCATTTTATCTCGTTGATGCTCTTGATGTCTACTTTGGCAATCCAGTGAAAGTTCTAATGGAAATACCATACCACAAATGTGTAATCCAAATTACTAGATCGATGTACCTATTGAGGCCTTTTACGAATGACATTGTATTATTATCCTTATATATTCTGGTATCATGAGGACATAAATTTATTCCAAAAATATTTTTATCAACCCACCTATTCCTAGCAAAATCTACCAATAAACATCCCACATTTATATGCCCCTTATAAAAAAGATCTACATTGAGGTTTTTTTTTTGCAGAAAACCCTTATGAAAATAAAAATAAAGGCAACAACTGGAGATTATTTACAGACCCCATTAGACTTGTGATTATTTATTTTTTTGTTTTTACAAACCCGGTTAGTGCATATTTGTAACAAAGGTACAAGAAACTTCTTTTCGCATTAATAAAATATATATCAAAACAAAAATTATTTCAAAAATGGGAACTTTACCAATCTTAAATTATAATTTCAAAAATTTGAGAGATTTGGGGTTTTGGGATCCTTGGTCCGTAAAAAGACGAGACCGATCTATTTTTCTGGGAACCGAGTGGGAACCAGTGGTCGTTCAAACAGTAAATCATTTCAACCGATCGGTACGTTTACTACATAAGTATTACAAAGATCGTGGAGGGAGTCAATGCATCTTGCTACTGTAGAAGCAGAGAACAGTTGAAATGCCAGCAACCCCGCGATAGTTCATGAGATGGTATGTAGCTGAGAGTGCAAACTAACATATAATGTTGGAGAGTATTAGCCGGGTCTTTCGTTGCGGACGTAGAACTAGGAAAAACTACAGTGTTCACTATTGAAAAATTGTTTCAAGTGGATGAAAGGAACTAGTATAACCAACACAGATGTTCTTCAATCCCACATAGTATAAGAAGCAAATCAAGCTCTCTACAAGGTGTTCATCAAAAAGGCAGCGAAGACATGGAATGCATTAAAAGTCCCGCTCACAGCAGACGAGAGAATATCGTTTGAGACGCACGATCAGTTCAAACAATTCTTCCTCATGCCCCAGGAAAAAAAACACAAGGTTATAGGAGTGGATGCTCTTACTTCGAGCATTGTGTACAGAGAAGAAAAGGAAGCTTGGTTCGGAGTGAATGGGACTCCCATTCAATATTCACTCAGAAAACATGCGTTGATATCTGGTTGAAACTGTCCTTCAGTTTATATGTTGTTTTATATCTTCATGAATCTAGGGACAAGATGTCCAGGTCCAAAGAACACATACTCAAAAAATATAAATAGAAAAATATAATTGAACTTTTTAGAAAAATAATTGCTAATTGCCCGAAATGAGAACCAAAAAAAATCTGATAAAGACGTTCTTCACTTCAAATGAAAACTACTAACAATTACAAGTTAAATCTATTTGTATTTGCACATTAAAGGCCTCACTCTTCTCTATACAAAGATGTCTGAAGTATATGACCAAAAAAAATGTCTGAAGTAAATTACGTGCTTACAAGTGCTTAATTGTGCTTACAAGTGTTTTTAATTGTTCTCTGAAACTCTTAGATAAATTAGCCAAAATCAGGGTTGAGATAATCAGATCGAAAATCAATGCTACGGAAATACAAAAAGCCAAAGAATATTAAAAGACTAATATGCAAGTCTTATTCAACGTAACAAAACCGAAATTGAAAAATGTTAGTGAAGAGACTGCACACATATTGTGTTGATTATCTAAACTATGGTCTCTTAAATAATATTATCATCAGCTGATTAATCTCTAGGAACCTGACCACCGGCTAAAAAAAATTTGGTCTCGTTCTTTCATCATAAATATGATTTTTTGGGGGGGGGGGAGAGAATAACATCCTATAAAATCATGAGAAATTGTCAATACTATTTTTTATTTTTAATCACTTTTACCCTTATTTTTTAAGAGAAAAAAACACACTTATAACCCTTGAATTAATTAATCTAAGATTTAAGGTTTAGAGTTAAGGGGTGGTGTAGGGTGGAGAAAGAATATAAAATTTAGGATTTTAATTAATTTTTAAAAAATTTGTCACTTAAAAAAGTGATAATTTTAAAAATATCACTTTAATAAAGATAAAATGAAAAATGGTACAATGAGATGATTGACTCTTATAATAAAATTATAAGTATATGATATCAAAGTCATCAGAAGATGATCCATAGTTCTTCCTTGATATCATCAGAAGATGATGCACTACTGTACTGCACCTTGTGAAATATACAATGATATTAATTAGATCACTCTAAAATTTCTTCTAAAAGTAAAACTATGTGATTTAGTTTTTCATGTTCTTAAACTATAAACTTCATTAAAACCATTCTAACATTGTTTTTTTCTCAAATCAATTATTTAAAATATTTTAGTAACAGTAAATTTCAAAATACATTTTACAATCACAATTTTACTTAGCAATAACTTTTTTTTAAAGGAAATAATTCATATTTAATAAAATTTGTCCTCTTTTAACTTTTTGATTTTGCCAAACATTTTGTTCATATCAAAGAACTTTTATGTCATATCTCAAATTATTAAGTCATTTCCATATAAGAGTTTTGACTAATTCTTCTTTGTCTCCCTCAGTTATATATATTTATTGTAAGCGATATGATATTGATCTCGTATCAATCACACTTCGATTCAATATATTTTATGTACTTTATTTTAGGAATTTCCTTTTGCATATAAAAACACATCACCTAAACATTGTTTGATAATTAATTTGTCATGTGTCATTAGATTTTGAAAAAAAAATGTCACATGACATACTAATAACGAAGATATAGCTAAAGATAATTGTAATATGAACATCTACAATTAATGTTGATTTATATTTTTAGTAAGTTTTTTAAAATATGATAATAACTCATAAATTATCACTAATACAGCTATAAATAATACAACTATAAAAATAAAAATATAATAATATCTTACAATTATTTAATTTATTTTTTTGTAGTTATATAATTTTCATTACTAAAACAATTCTTATAAATTTATGCAATTTTCTAAAAAAGTTTTCTAAAAAATTTGTAATTTTTTTAATCTTAATACCATTAGTTTCTTTATAATATCTAAAAATCTAGAAATATAATTTAGTTTTACGTTTTGATTATTATATACCTAACAAAATTTTCTCTTAATTTTTTAGAATTTGATTTAATATATTTTGATCAAAATAAATAGATCAAAAATATTTTCAAGATTATAATTTTAAAATTATACATATACATATATTATTAAATAAAATTTTAATAAAAATATTTTATTATCTTATTTATTACAAATAATTAAATAAAAATTAAAAATTACATGTTGTAAGCAAATAACAAAATCTAAAACTTAACAAAATTTTACTTTAAATATAATTTAAATTTAAAATTTTATTTCTGCACATTGTATAGAAAAATACATAGGGTAATGTAAATAGTAAATACAAGAAACATATTTTCCTTGACTTGAGACTTGAGTTTGAGAAGGTAAAGCCATATATAGCAGTTGTAATGATCAACGAGTACATAGAATATATTGTATTGAAGTGTGATTGATATGAGATCAATATCATATCGTTTACATTGATTAATTAGAATATCCACTATCTATAAATAGAATTGGTCAAAGATTTTTCTTCCACTTACATATCTTTTGAAATATGAATCTTTATAACAAAACTTAATTGGTTGAAGAAAAAAAAATCAATGTTTAAGTCATTTCCCTATAAGAAATTTGACTAATTTCATATGTTTGTATATTTAAGGATACATAGGCTTCCTTTTGTTTTCTAACATTTTTCACATCCACACTACATACTCTTTTTAAAAAATCATTCCAATTTCCGACCATATGGCTCTATCAAAATTTCAACTTGCAGTCCTTCTCATCTCATGTTTCCTCCTATCTACTGCCCAATCACAATGTAAATACTTTATATATAATTCTTCTTAATCTCAATCTCTCGTTTTGTAAAAACTACAGTTTTCATTTTGACTTTTTGATAACATATATTCATATATATCTTGTATAAAGCTAAACATCAGTCACATATTTTTGTAGAAAATTAAAGTAAACTAATGATCATTACTGACTTTCTGCTTCTTATTAAAGACATTCCCCCAGGAACGTGCCACCCCAGAGGTCCGTGCATCTCTCAAGGCACCTGTAAAGTTGATTGTGAAACGTGGGCCTTCCCAAAAACGGCTGAAGGACGATGTGCAAAAGATCCTAAAGGCACTGGAGAGATTTGTTGTTGTTATTATTAATTCTGCTGAAAGTCTTATATATTAATCTTATCAATAAAGACATGCTATACAAACAACAGTTTCTGGGTTTATATGACTACACAAATATGTTCATTTATTAAAAAATATTATTCAGTAAATGAATTTCAATCTCATTAAACTGATAACAAAATTTAAAATTCTAATTCTTTATTCAAATTCTAAATCGTTTCATTTCAACCACATTGGCCTGACAAACAACAATTTTATATCACACTGAACAGATTATCTCGAGAGAGCTCACGAGCATTGAAAACTTTATATTATAACGATTTGACAATGTACAAGCTATGGTTTGTGAACTTTTATTCAAATTAAATGAAAGTATAAAGTACACGAAAGTCGAAAGGTATTCTACAAGACACGTTTACAGATTGGTTAAGTTAGAAAAAAAGGAATAAAATCAATCGCCACCTGATAAAAGTTGTCAACACAAAGATACATGTGAATATTCCACTACGTCCTACCATCTACTGTTGAAGTGTTTTGAGCATTATAAAAAGTGTGTTTATATGTCAAAGTTAAGGTTCATTTGAATAAGAAACTAAGTTCCAAAATATTTGACTTAAATGTACACAATAGATATTGAATTTGAATTTAGATTTTTTTTTTAAATAGACTTATGTCTAATAACTTATAGTTTAAATCATATTCATAGTTATCTTTTATATTTGGTTAAATATAAAAATGCATATACCCATAGCAAAATAAATTATTGGCTTCGATTTGGTTAAAGACACTATATTATGTTTCCAAGTTACGGTCAATAGTCAAAGAAATCTTTTTCCATTATAATTATTGATACTCCTTCCGTTTCAATATAAGTGTCATTTAGATATATTTTATGCAAATTAAAAAAATAGAAAAATATACTAATATGTCTTCATTTAATGTTTAATTATTTTGAATAAAAATGGTTTTAAAAAACATCTATTAATCATTTTAAATGATAAGAAATAGATTATATGTGAAAAATTGCATTGGAAATACAAAGTGATATTTTTTTAAAAATAAAAAGAAAAAGCTAGAATGACACTTAATACTCCATAACGATGCATATGTGGTGTTCACTTTTTCTATGTAAAGCCTCATGGCAATATAGAAGATAGACACATTGAGATTCATACGAACAACAAAATCACATTTTCGTACTTTGAATAGTTATATTATTATTTTTATTTTGTGTATGAAAATACAACACAAAAGTTAAGTTCAAGAAATTTTGTTTTTGATAATAAAAAACAGAAACACATGTAATTGTATCTTGGAAATTTGAATGATATGAAATAGTCACACTACATGAAATTTATAAATTTAAGAAAATAAATTAATTATATCAATTTTATAATTTTTCTTTATTCGTTTATTTCGGTATTGTAATCTTGATTTATATTTTTATTATTTTGACAAATATCATTTATCTATATCGTAATAAAATAAGGTTCCTACGTCTACAACAACAGAAAGCTTTACTCTCGTATAATAGAATCTCATTGTACAAACCTGATGAGAAACATCAAAATTAGTAGATGCATACAAAAATCTAACCAGAGATGGACTATAATTTGGGTTACAAAAGATAAGATGATATCATCTCAGTCACACCATTAGTAACAAGAAATTGGCAGACGTTATATGAAAATTCAAGAATCATTAACCGAGAAAATCACTAACCATTTCTTGTCTTCTATTTAATACAACATCTAATATTCAAGACATCTCATGAATGAGATATCTTGATAAGTGTAATATTACCATCTTTGGCTTTGTTGAATCATAGAGTAACCCTTAACTAGATACATACTCTTGTTCCCACACTTCATTGTGGTTGTTACCATCAAAATGAGTAGATTCACACTGATCAAAGAGTTCAGTATATTTTGACATCTAACATTCAAATATATAAAAACAGAAAAAGTGCCGTATACTTAATATATCTTCTAATATACAAACATAATGTAAATATGTTAATGTGAATGTATATATATTAATATGTATATGTATATATATTATGTAAATGTGAATGTGAATGTGAATGTGAATGTGAATTTATGTTTATATTGAAATTTTTCTTTACATTAGTTTTTTTTTAATTATTATTTATTATCTTATCGAATTATATCATATATATTGGTCCAATTCAAAACCGGTGAAAGTTATTCATTTATATGTTTCTTAGTTTATTGACTATTAAATTTATAGAATTTTCGTTGGATATCTAATATATGTATTAAGCCAATAAATCACAAAAAATTAAAATTTGAAAGATATGTATTTGCTCAGATTTGATATATATATATGCGTATAAAAATTTATATATATTATTTTTATCTTTACAAATTTTAAAATCTTTTTATCCACAAAATATTATTTAGTTGCTAGATTTTATTAAAACAAAAACATTTCTAAATATTAATGTTTTACATTATAATATTATTTTTTTTTTTTTGAAACTTTGAAATTTAATTATTTTTACAAATCAAATTGAAAATCTGAAATACATATTTTACCTGCTATCCAAGATATTAGTGGAGTGAATCCCTATATATAAAGTGTTAATCCGAACAAAGCAGATCGTACCACAAGTACTTTCAAATCTGATATGAATTCACCCCTACTTCTAACACTTGCAAATCAAATATCTTGTATCTTATATTATTAGAGGACTTATAATATACAAGTCTTATTCAACGCAACAACAACGAAATAGAAAAATATTAGTGAAGAGCAAACATATTGCGTGAATTATCAAAACTGTAGTCGTTCTTATAATATTATCATCAGCAGATGATTCCTGAACTCGTTCTATCATCAGAAAAAAATGATTTTCAGGGGGAAGGATATCATATAAAATCATCAGCTAGATGATTGACCCTTCTAGTAAAATCATAAGAGAATGATATCAAAGCCAAAGAAATCATCAGAAGATGATCCATAATTCCTCCTTGATGTCACCAGAATACTATGAATTTAATTAAAACACTCTTGAATTCCATATAAAAGTAAGACCATGAGATTTAGTTTTAAATGTTTTTAACTAGAAAACTCCATCAAAACACGAAACAGTTATCAGAAATGTTCTAAAATCTATTATTTTAAATATTTTAATAGCATAAATTTTAAAACACTTTTTAGAATCACAAGTTTAATAACATTATTTAAAAAAAAGAATCAGTTCATACTTAAAAAATGTCATTTTTTAACTTTTTGATTTTACCAAACATTTTGTCCGTATGGGAGAATTTTGATGCCATATCTAAACATTTCCATATAAGAATTTTGATTAACTCTCAGTTCTCCCTCACATATATATTTTTATTACTTAGAATATTCATTATCTATAAATAGAGTTGTTCTAAGATTATTTCTCCTCATATATCTTTTGAAAATATGTTTCTTTAAACAAAACTTAATTGGTTGAACCAAAAAAAGCAATATCATGATGACGATTTGACCAAGATAAACTTTACAGATTTTTTTGCCTTTTACCTCTGTGATTTTACTAAACATTTATTCATATGGGAGAGTTTTGATGCCACGTTAAGTTATTTCCCCACAAGAAATTTGACTAATTTCATATGTATGAATATTTAAGGATACATAGGCTTCATTTTTGTTTTCTAACACTTTCACATCTAACACTACAAACTCTTTACTAAATCATTCCGACCAAATCACTTATTCAAAATTTCAACTTGCAGTCCTTCTCATTGCATGTTTCTTCTCACTCTATAGATCTTAAAAATAATTTTATAAAATTTATAAGAAAATATTTTAATTAATAAAAATCATAATACTGTAATTATAGATATTTACAAATGATGTAAATTTAGATTTGTTAAAATTGAATAGTTTTCAACATAAATGAGTAAATGTAAGTTAGTCATGATATTCTTTGGTTCAGAGTCTGGTAACTATGTTATAGTATTGTATGTGTTTTTAGGGTTATATTGTGGTATCTTAATTTTTTAAACTAAATTTGACCTATATGTGTTTAGTTTTGTATATATAAAACACTTTATAAGTTTATTTTAAGTTTAATAAAGTTTTTGTATGTGATTTAGTAATATATTTGATTTTAGGGTTTTGGAATACTTAAATTTTCGAAGATATAATGCGCTAGAAAACTTATTGGAAGACTTAACTACCATTTCCCGCTTAAACTTTTAGAAGAATTTAGGTTTCCTGCCTATTGTTAAGTCTTCCAACAAGTCTTTCATAAGTTTTCGAGTGGAAGACTTAAGACTTCCAGTGGAAGTCTTAAGTCTTCCAGTGGAAATCTTAAGTTTTCCATAAGATCTATTGTATTATATCTTAAAAATAATTTAATAATTTCATACAAAATATTTTGGTTGGGGAAAAATCATAATCATCTAAATATAAACATTTTAAGTGATACAAATTTAGATTTTAAAATTTATTTAAGTTTTACGAAGTGTTTGTTTCTAATTAGTTAGTTATTTTGAGTTTAGGGTATAAGTGACTAGAATCTTCCAATAAATAATGCACTAGAAGACATAGGGTTTAGAAGAATTTCAAGTAAGTCTTCGAGGATGTATTATATTAGAAGACTTACTTGAAAGTCTTCTGAATCGAAAATATTTTAATTTTATTAGAATTTATGTATTTTTATAGAAAGAAAAATTTACACATTATCTCTCTTCCTCTCAAATGGCTACAAGAAAATGTAATTTTTTCATTCTAAAACTCTCAACCTCTCTCTAATCTCTTTGAACATAAAAAAACAAACTTTATATCAATTTCTCATTTTTATCTCATGTTTCTCACCAATTTATTTTGTTTTTGCAGGTTTTTCATCACATGGTTCTCATCTTCCACTTCTTTAAAGGTAAATCTATAAAACATATTTTATCATTTGGTAACTTCTTATTGCTTAAAGTTCTTAACTTTTGAAAACTCTTTTAGTTGTTTTAAGTTCTTACCTTATTTATGAAGCTTTTCAATGTTTTGAAGTTAATTTAATGCTTTTGGATATGCGAGTTTTTCAGATCTGAGACGACTTGGAAGACTTTCAAGTAAGTCTTTCATAAAAAAAAAAACTAAACTTTATATTAATTTTTTATTTTTATCTCATGTCTTTCTCACTGATTTATTTTGTTTGGATATGCATGCTTTTCAGATCTGAAACGACTTGGAATACTTTCATGGAAGTCTTCTCGGAAGACTTTCATGGAAGTCTTCTCGAAAGTCTTCCAACAAATAATGCACTAAAAGACTTCCGCGAAAGTCTTCTGGGCGAATAATAAATTTAGGGTCTACAAGACTTTCACGTAGGTATTCTAGGAGGTATTCTATTAGAAGAATTTCAAGTAAGTCATTCAAGTAAATATTTCATAAAAAAACTAAACTTTATATTGTTTTTTAATTTTTATCTCATGTCATTTCTCACTGATTTATTTTCTTTGGATATGTAGGTTTTTCAGATCTGAGACAACTTGGAAGGGAAGACTTTCATGGAAGTCTTCTCGGAAGTCTTCCAGCAAATAATGCACTAGAAGACTTCCACGAAAGTCTTCTAACGGATTCTTCTCTCATGTTATGGAGTCCAAACTTGTAGAGGAATGATCTATAATAATTTTGTTTATGGTCGTTTTGGGATTTGTAGATGTACTCTTTTAATTGTGAATTCTTTTGTAAATTTAAAGAGATATTAATGAAAAAAATTTGTAAATATATTCATGACTACAATATTATCTTGCCAGAAGTACTTGACATTATTAAAGTTCTTTATACAAATTCAATAGCAAACCAAAATAACACAAAAAATTAGTCAAATTTATTACGGTTAAGGGAGAATACTTCTCAAGAAAACTTAGCTAAATTCACCAAATATCAGATGTTACATAAATTCTTGTTAGAAAACTAAAAATTAAGTTCTATGGGAAATCTTCTTACAAGAAGACATTAGAAGACTTTCCAGAAGACTTATAATTAATTCTTCTGGGAAGTTTTCTAATGTTTTCTTGTTAGAAGATTTATAATTAAGTTTTATGGAAAGTCTAACAAGAAAGCGTTAGAAGACTTTCCAGAAGACTTATAATTAAGTTTTCTGGGAAGTCTTCTAATGTCTTCTTGTTAGAAGACTTATAATTAAGTTTTATGGGAAGTCTTCTAACAAGAAGACGTTAGAAGATTTATAATTAAGTTTTATGGGAAGTCTTCTAACAACAAGACGTAAGAAGTTTTTCCAGAAGATTTATAATTAAGTGTTTTGGGAAGTCTTCTAATGTTTTCTTGTTAGAAGATTTATAATTAAGTTTTATGGAAAGTCTTCTAACAAGAAGACGTTAGAAGACTTTCCACAAGACTTATAATTAAGTCTTCTTGTTAGAAGACTTCTAATGTTCTTCTTGTTAGAAGACTTATAATTAAATTTTATGGGAAGTCTTCTAACAAGAAGACGCTAGAAGACTTTACAGAAGACTTATAATTAAGTCTTCTGAGAAGTTTTCTAATCTCTTCTTGTTAGAAGATTTATAATTAAGTTTTATTGGAAGTTTTCTAACAACAAGACGTAAGAAGACTTTCTAGAAAATTTATAATTAAGTCTTTTGGGAAGTCTTCTAATGTTTTCTTATTAGAAGACTTATAATAAACATATTTGATAACCTCTAAATTATCACCAATAAAGTTATGAATTTTATTCAGGACCCCAAATATTGTCTAAAACGCATGAATTAACAATAAAATTTTAAAAATTCATTTTAAATTTGAAGAAAATGAAGGTTTATTATACATTGTCGTAGAAGATTTTCGTGAAAGTCTTCCCAGAAGACTTCCGTGGAAGTCTTCCATTCAAGTCATTTTTGCAATTGAAATTTTACCAAGGACTTCCAACTTTTCTTTGTTGACAAAAATATTTAGGAAGACTTTCAGGGAAGTTTCCTTGATAAACATGTTAGTTTTGCAATTGACCATTCTGTGTCAGAAATTTAACTTTCTCCAGAAGACTTACATGTCAGTCTTCCAACGGAAGACTTCCTTGGAAGTCTTTCGATCTTTTAAATTAAGACTGCTTACGGTTCGTGGAAGTCTGGGTACATTATTTTTGCAAGTGACTATATTTGTTTTTTTCTTAGAAGACTTTCAGGGAAGTCTTTCGCTGGAAGACTAGTCTTCCGCTAGAAGACTTTTCTGAAAGTCTTCTTTCGCTACTTTATGTTTGACTAGAATCAATGAATAAAAATCTGGAAGACTTGCATGGAAGTCTTCCAATTTAAATTAAATGTTCAAGTTAATATTTTCAATTACAAAAGTAACCTATGCAGACTGTCACGGACCGTAAAAAAAACTTAATTTAAAAGTACGGAAGACTTCCACGGAAAACTTCACCGTTGGAAGACTGACAGGTAAATATCTATATGATTTTTTTTGTTCAAGTATGTTCAGGGCAGCTTCACCAAACTAACGGTTGCATATAAAATTAACAGAAAGAATCAAATTTTAATTATAAAAATTATTGTAACATTATTATCAAAATACTATAAAATTGTTAGCTACTAAAATGGCTTTTGTTGACCTTCTTATGATTAAACAAAGGTGTTTTAGAATCATAAATTAGTACATGGGAGATTATCAGTACTTTAATGATTGTTTGGATTAATATATCTGTATTTGATCAATCCAATATTTTATTATTATTGTAATATAGTAAGGGCAGGATTAACGGGTGGGGATGGAGGGTTTCTTAGGTAGGGGGTCCCACTATAATCATAAAAACCGGTTCCCAAAAGTCTCAACTAAGGATCGATTATATAGAGATTTTTGTACTGTATGCGGGCCCCACTGACACGTGACGACCCGCGATTGATGCATATTTAATTTTTTTTTTAAGCAGAAAAAAATGAAAAAAAAAGTTAAAAAAAAACTAAGAAACTCACTAAGAGTTAGTGGGTTAATCATGGTCTAACTAGATAAAATGTTATCCACTTCTGCCCCAATCCATTTGGCAAAAGTCTTCGTCACACACCCATCGATCCAATCATCCAATCCTAAACTCCAAATCCACGCCGACCATTCCCAACACCCAATGGACAATAATAGCCAGCAACCACCTCCTGTATCCGCGGTCGGAGGAGCTTCTTACCACCACCTTCTCCAGCAACAGCAACAGCAACTCCAAATGTTCTGGTCCTACCAACGACAAGAGATAGAGCAAGTAAACGACTTCAAGAACCATCAGCTCCCTCTCGCTCGGATCAAAAAGATCATGAAAGCAGACGAGGATGTGCGCATGATCTCCGCCGAAGCACCGATCCTCTTCGCCAAAGCCTGCGAGCTCTTCATCCTCGAGCTCACCATCCGTTCTTGGCTTCACGCCGAGGAAAACAAACGCCGTACGCTTCAGAAAAACGATATAGCCGCCGCGATTACAAGAACGGATATCTTCGACTTCTTGGTCGATATCGTGCCTAGAGATGAGATCAAGGAAGAGCCGGGAACCATCGGTGGGATGGTGGCTCCCGCCGTTAGCGGCGTGCCGTACTATTATCCGCCGATGGGTGGTCCTGGAGGGATGATGATAGGGAGACCTGCTATGGATCCGAGTGGCGTCTATGTGCAGCCTCCTTCTCAGTCGTGGCAGAGCGTTTGGCAGACGTCGGCGGCGACAGGGGATGATGTTTCTTATGGAAGTGGAGGAAGCAGTGGTCAAGGGAATCTTGATGGCCAAGTGTAAGTTTGTTTCAATGTCTTTGTATCATGTTTCAAGTTGAGGCCAGAGCTATTCCACATGAATGTATCAGTTTACTTGCTGTTGAAGACAGCAGTTATTTGTCGACTCTGCCTTGGATTTTGAATGTGTCTGATCGGTTACGCCTGAGCTCTTGTCTCTCTGTTAACTTGTAATGTTAATGTTAGTAAAACGATCACTATTGCGACTACGCCTTACTAAATGATACATCTGATGTGCAGTTTCAAAATTTTCGCTTTCTTTTTTCTCTATTTTGCTCGTTATTTACTTGTCCTCGCTTCACATTTTCAGAGTTTTAAGTGGTTGGTAAACCTCAAGCAAAACCGAACTGCCTAAATGTGGATCTGTAAATAAGCTCGTGACATAGCAATGTAGCTAGTTGAGATGGCAATTGAGTTATTACTTTATTTGATGATAGTATTTCTGATATGAACAACAGCTTATTAGAATGCATAGGTTTGTTATTTCACTTTCTCAGAGCTTTTCGTTTTTGAGACTAAGGCCATGTTTATCTCCAGTCTTTTAGAGTGCGGTTATAAACTTAATTTGATTTTTTTTCTTTTAAATTTTTGTTTTTTTTGTTAAGAGACGGATCTTAGTTTCTTATTTAATAGAGGGTCTCTTAGAAAAGTTAAAAACTCTTACTAAGAGACATGCAATAAACATGATCTAATAAGCCTTTGACCAGTATAGATCCTTCTTCTAACCGCAACTTCCAGGCTTTTCGACACTTGTGACACCTTTGGATAATGCTTTGTCTCATAAGATCTCCAATATACCAAATCATTTTTTACTTCGGAACAGAGTTAGTTACCTCCAACTCTTCTATATTCTACAGTGAAAATAAAATAATAAATAAAAAATAAAATCATTACTCAATTTATAGAGTAATCTCATCTTTTATTCTATAATAGAGTAGAAAATTGAGTAAATTTAGAATATTTTAAATTTTAAATTCTATTTTATAGTAAAAATAGAGTGAAATTGAAGATGCTTTTTGGGACGAAAAAAACCCTAAAAAGCTCTCTCATGTGGAAACCTTAAGGCCGGCCGCCGCCGCCTCTCGCGGGCTTCGGAGCTAGTCTTAACTTCGTTCTTCTTGTCTTCTCACGGATCTCTTCTTCTCCTCCTCTGAAAGTTGTCTCCTTTTACCATATGTGCTACAAATCGGTTTGAAGAGCCTTCGATTTCCAGATCTGAGGAACTTTTGGTAGATCTGTGGGCGTGGAGCAGTGTTTTACCGGTGGACATCCTTGTCCGGCTTTCGTCTGCGTCTCAGATCGAGGTAAAGTGTCAAGCATTGGAGGTTCTCATGTGATGTGGTGGCTATCTACAGCCTGTTTTGAGTGGTTATGTGACAGGTTTAGAGGAGTGAAACTTGTTTAATCTCCCATAGATTTAAGAGTTTGTCTTATTTAATCCTTGATTTAGCAACTGTGTAGCAGTTTCGTGGTAGTGTGTGGTGAGCAGGTGAAGGTCACGGCCCATGAGATGAATATGGGTTAATGTTGCCTAAGTCCTCTCTCGCTCCTTGAATAAGTGTTCTTCTTGGTCTGCTTTTATTCTCTATTTTTCCTCTATGGCTTCATTTGTTGAAGCAATATAACGAGGTTGGGCGTGGAGGTGTCCAGATGAAGGTGTGGTTGAGTTAGGGCTTATCTCGGGTGCTGTTTCTTCACGGTTGTATGCCTTGGTTTAGGCGTAGTGGTTTGGTGGTTGTCATTGTGAACAAGTGGTTCAAATGAGATCATGGCGGTTCGGATGTTGTCATTGTGAACATGTGGTTCAAATGAAGTGTCTGCTCTTTCTGTCTAAGTCTACTGCGCGTGCCCTCTTGCTTAGTTCATAGCAAGAATCCGGCTAATCATAGATTTTTAAATCTTTGTCTTCTGTATCTTGTGATGAGTTGTTTATGGGTTTATTGAAGGAGTTTTAGGATTTGGTATAAGGTTTAGTTGTTCGTATGTCACCCGTTTGTTTGGGTTTCCGCTCCCTCTTGTGGGTTTTAGTTTCCGGGGAGGTATTTGTGTTCCGCCGGCTTCAATGTTTTAATTTTGTACTTTTGGAATGTTATCAATGAAAACCAAGTAGACAAAAAAAGAAGATGCTTTAAAAGTAGTCGTAAGCTAGATAGACCTTCCTTATATTCATATACAGTTTCTTCTCTCTAAAGCTTAGCTGCCAATTTTCTTTGTGATTTCACCAATTCTAATGTATCTTCACCAATTCTAACGTATCTATTGCAAAGCATTTCTCTTTAACGGCGAGTCATATGAATCATTTGATAATGTCTAAAATTGTAAGAGCACCTCCATTGATGGTTCTTAGAGGGGGTTCTTAGCCAAAAATAGTGGCGGGCTCCACCACTTTCTCTAAGAACCACCTCTAAAAATCCCCTTTTAAGAATCGATTTTTACACTGTTTTGTAGGTCCCACTGACACGTGGCGATCCACGATTTATTTGTTTTATTTTTTTTTTCTTTTTTTAAAACAAACAGAAAACAAAAAAAGAAAAAAATTTAAAAACCCCATAGGGGTTCTTATGGATGGACATGCTCTAAGCCAAGACAAAATTCAAAGAGTCAAAGACTAATAATAAAAAACCAAACCGGATTTTGTGTTCATAATTTTGGTTTGAATTGGAAGAGGACGTAAAATCAACGAAACAAAGAATTACTCCTATAAAGTCTGAATGTCAAATAAAACATTGATTCCCGAATTAGGCGGTTGGGTTTGTGACACGAAACAACCATTGATTTGACATAAGAAACAAAACCTATCTATGCATATACAATGCGAGTTCGGTTTGCAATATTGACTCATTATTACTATTGTGGCAAAATCATTAGAGGTGGAAGATAAGTGCAAAACCTCGTAAAAGGAGTAATAGCCTAAAAAGATCCAACAATGATGTTGTTGATTGAGATGAAGACGAGCTTCATGAGGAACCCTACGAATCCAATCACCACAAATCCTATCGCTGTGCTCACAACCACTTTAGTGAATTCTGGAGATAAATCAAAACCCAAAATCCAGATTACAAATCTCCAGATCCAAAATGAACTTGATGAATCACAACATACTCCTCTAATTTATAAAGGATAAAAATGAAAAATGAAAATAACATACCAATGCGGTCAGGTTTGTGACAGCGCTGGACGACGTGGAGTGTCTGTCTTGTCCAGCCTTTTCACAAACTCGACCGCCTAATTCTCAAACATTGCGTTCATCGGTTCAGAAGATACACCTCTTCTGAAACGATAGTTCCGGATTTGTAATTATATTGGCGGAGAGAAGTTGCTGTTATAATTGAGAATTTAAGATTAATTTTCAGCTGCCTCAGAAAGATTTAAAAAGCTTCGCTTCATCTTACATTGGTTTTGCCAGACTCGCCTGTTATGACAAATTAATGAGAGTAAAGAACAAAACAGTGTTTATAGAAGAATTATATTAGACTCTCATCAGAAATAAGTTACAATATGCATTAGTTTATATAGTGAATGATCTAACCTAATTTCCTAAACTAATATGGAATAATATAATTATATATAGATAAATGTTAACTTCCTAATCTTCTTGGTCTTTCCAGATTTTTCTAGATTCGTCTCGATCTTCTAGATCTTTCCTTGTCTTCTTGTTTTCCATAATCTTGATATGGTCGATCTCATCGATCTCCCAATACCCTCCCGCAAGCTCATACGTGGTAACACGTATGAGATTAGACAAATCTTCAAAAATATCAGCAATATACCCAACTGTGAGGTAATGAAATCAACGTTTATACTCGATCGTAGAGTCAAGTCGGCCGTCGGATCATCGACGTCTATACCCGGTCATGGGGTTCTTCAAGTAAGGGGCAAAAACTCGCAATGCGATGTCCAAGTAATAATTCGCGATTGCGAAATAGAAAAACAACTCACGAAGGCGAGAAGTCAGATAATTAAAGATGTTATTCGCGAGGGCAAAAAAGAACATCAACCTGAACGAATCAATCAATAGATTCATGTTCAAAGAAATTATATAACCATCTTCATCATTGATGATCCAGATCATCATGATCAAACTCACGGGTACATATGAAAATTAGTGAAACCCATTCACTTTCACCAATAAATAAAACAAAGCACGATCATGTATTTCATTCATGATTCTCGTGTAATAGGCTAGCCAATACGTACTAGTAATAAAACGTGTTCAAACACTGACCAAACCAGTGAAACAAGACACCACCATGCTTCATCGTAAGTCACCAACTCTCTCTCTCCTTTTTTTTCTTGTTTGTGTTTTTTTTTTAGAAATAGGTAGAAAAATAAATAGAAATCCACAGGTTTTGAATCTTAGCTCTGATACCATGACAAATTGATGAGAGTAAAGAACACAAAAGTGTTTATGGAAGAATTATATTAAACTCTCATCAGAAATAAGTTACAATATGCATTAGTTTATATAGTGAATGATCTAACATAATTTCCTAAACTAATATGGAATAATATATATAGATAAATGTTAACTTCCTAATCTTTTCGGTCTTTCCAGATTTCTCTAGATTCGTCTCGATCTTCTAGATCTTTCCTTATTTTCTTGTTTTCCATAATCTTGATATGGTCGATCTCATCGATCTCCCAATATGTTATCTTTGCCCTTTATTGAA
This sequence comes from Moricandia arvensis, assembly GCA_905132765.1. Classification (NCBI taxonomy): domain Eukaryota; kingdom Viridiplantae; phylum Streptophyta; class Magnoliopsida; order Brassicales; family Brassicaceae; genus Moricandia; species Moricandia arvensis. The sequence goes on along the minus strand of CAJHQP010002869.1, from coordinate 11,595 downwards.
CACATGAGTTTTGTTTGTTCTGAATCCATTCTCTGGGGTTTGTCATGGAGTCTTTGTATTAGCATGCTTTTAGTTTGTTGTTCATGAAAGTTGTCTTGTCATCTTTCTTTACGTTGCGGAGTTTTAATCAAATTTATTGTATGATTGTTTCTTTCATGCAAGATATCATGATAATTAAAAGTTCATATGTGAAACAGTTAAAGTATCTCTAATTTAAACTAGTATTATTTTTTTGGCAATGCGCCAAGAAGTAGGAAGTAAATAAACAAAATTTTACAATCTTCGGAATCTAAAGTTGTTGACTAAACTAAATTGGCAAGTAGTCGAACGTTATTCCTGGAAGTCAAACTATAAACTTATTACATCCATACCAATTCCATGACATGAATTACGTTGACCGGAATCAAGACACATTATTGCAAATTGTTCTCTTACCTAATAATTTTTTTCTCAATTCTTTTCTTTCAGTATATATATATATTGCATTGAAAATTACAATTACTCAATCATAAGACAACAAAAATCACGACAAACTTTTTTTGAGACAGCCTAACAATGAAATCATCACAAATAGCTCTAGCATGCATTTTCATGCTCTCCCTTTTCGCTCTGCATCAATGTGCGTATAGGTTTCTTCAAATATAGTACACATATATCAAATGTCTCTTTGATTTTTTTTTTCTCATCGTTCTTGTGTGTTAAAATTGATATGTAGGTGTGAGTATGAATGTTCAGAAGGTGGAGAAATTGAACTATGGAATCAATGTACCAACGTGTTATCATGGCCCATGCCATGCTCTGGTGTCTGATTGTTGGTGTTGCGAACATTTGCATCACTGTTGGTCAGGAAATACTGGCCAAAGTTATTGCAACGAACAATGTCAACTACAAGCATAATTATCACATGTTTCTTAATATCCTTTTTATGATGACACATATAAATTATAATGTACGAAAATTGCTTTTCTACTTTTGAAAAGTTGAGATACATTCTAGCTATATATATTGTTGTTCAGGAGAGTTGCCTTGTCATCTTTCTTTACCTTGCGGAGTTTTAATCACATTTGTTGTATAATTGTTTCTTTCATGCAAGATATCATGATAATTAAAAGTTAATATATGAAACAATGAAAGTATCTCTAATTTAAGTTACTATCTCCATTTTATTTTATTTGTCGTTCTAGAATTTTTGCACACAGATTAAAAAAACATTTAATTTTATATATTTTTAAAATAAAATCATAATCTTTTATATACTAAATCACAAGTCACTTAACGAATCAAATTTTGACATGTGACATCTATTTTAAAATTAAAGGAAAATGTAAAAGTAAAAGAATTTAAATGCAGAACCTCAGTTTCGTGCCCTTCCCCTAAATTAACTGTTTTCAAATTTTAAAAGTTTTTATATAGAATAAAAATTCCTAAATTTTCTCACGCTACATCCATCCATGATCTCACGTTTTTTGCAGCTGTTAACATTTCTACAACGCCATTAAATCCATCCCTGCTTGCTTTCAGAAATCTCCAATTCCTAAGTTCTTTATAACATCTCTTATCTCTCTCTAAAGTGTGATAAATCAATAAAAAAATCTAATGAGCATATCCAATCTTTCGAGTTCACAATTCCGGAACCATATCGACATAGTCAAAAGGTTGGCAACAGTAGTTTTCAAAAAAATCCTTCCAATAAATTGAGAAGAAACACAAATTTGTAATGGATGGATAGGTGGTGCATACTCCAAAGTTGAACGTCAGGTTAGTAACAAAAAAAATGCACAAACTCTTCATGCTCAAAGCATATTTGCGGTATGTTAATTTCTTTTTCATAATTTTTTTTCTCTCTTCAAATCTACGAATGGCTTTTGCTTTTATAGAAATAGGAAAAAGACATAGTGTATGGTGAAATAGATAAACGTAAACAAAACAAGTCCATAACATTTTTAAATTGATTAAATCAATTCTTGATTTGCTGGAATATGCTTATTTTGTGTAGTGGTGATAATTTGGAGAAGGAGGGTAAGAGAGACTCACCTGAAAGCACATATATAAGAACAACATTATCTCTTGAAACTTTTAGGGGTTCTTAAGTTTTTTTTTCTGATTTAAAAAAAAATTAAAAACGAATCAATCGCGGATCGCCACGTGTTAATGGGATCCGCGAACATTGTAAGGACCAAGCAAAGAAAACTTTTAATTAATAGTTTTCTAAGGTGTTTCTTAATAAAACAGTGGGCCTCGCAACCTTAAGAACCTCCCTAAGAAACCCCATAAATCTTGCTCTAAGGCCCTTAAAAGACCCGAGATGCGCCACAAGAAGAAGAAAATGTGTTGACAATTAGAAAACAACAAACGGAACTTAGGAAACTCGGGTGATGGGGGAACTATATGGATAAAAACCTAACTTGATCATGTTGGTCTTCCATTTTCTTTTTTGTTTATGTATTTAGACTAAAGTAAAACTGTGATTTTATTTTGTTTATTTTCTACTCCATATATATATATATGTATATATATGCTTTTATTTTTCTTATGTAGTGTTACCAAATTCGTAGAGTCTCTTAGACTGTATCAGGTACTCAAGTTTTGGAATACTATGAATGAAAGAAATTAAAGAAAATGGAATGCCAACTAATGGAATGATGGAAATTATGGAATAAAATAAATGGAATGAATAATTGCAGAGAAATATTTTTGTAACACAAATGATAATTTTTTAGAGGAATGAAATGGAATAAAAGTAAATTTTAATTTAATTATTTAGAATAAATTAAAACATATCAATACAACATGTATAATATTAAATTAAATTCCATCAAAAATAATAAATAATGTTAGAAAAACAAATATTTATTTAAATTTTAGTCTAATACTAAATATCTTTATTGCTAATATGATAATATCTAACGTTGATATCGATGAGTACAATGCTTTGCATTCCAAATATCTTTAGAAAGTTGATCACGAACAACTTTCATATAAGCTCAAGCTACTGTGTCATTCTCATTTCAAACACTCTGATCATCATTTTGATTACCATGTAAAATATCATTTTCTGCTTCTGCCCCTTCAAACTCAGCATCTCTGATGTTGCTTCGATGGATGAAATTATGAAGAGCCATTGTAGCAATATAACACGTCTTTGTACATAAATATCATACCTTGGAAATTCATCTAAGACCTTCCATTTTTTTCCAAAGTCCAAATGTCCATTCAATTACAGAACGAAGGGATGCATGCCATCTGTTAAACATCTCTTTGCTATTTCGTGGCGCTTCACTATTCAGAAATTTTTGAAGATGATATTGTGTTCCACAATTACGTTCTTTTTGATACAGAGCTAAGTAACCTCGACTATTTGCATATCCAGAGTCTACAAGGTAATATTTACCTTCTGGAGGTGTGGGAAATATAGGATCATCCCGAACTGCTATGGCTAACACTCGTGCATCATGGGCTGACCCTGCCATCCCGACAAAACAATACGTGAAAAGCATATTTGCATCGCACATGGACAACACATTAAGGCTTGTTGTTCCTTTCCGACTTATGAAACGTATGGAATCTTTTCCTGGAGTAACCATAATTGGTACGTGTGTCCCATCTAACGCTCCCACAAAGCCACTGAAAAAAGCCAATATCGACCATCTCCTTCTAGACAGTTAGATACTTCCATTTCTTGAATTGTACGTGGTCGCATATAGTCTACAGCCATTCTTTCCATTGCCCCAAGTCCTCCGTGAAACTTGCGTCCTATTGTCTCTTGTGCATGTTCAAATCTTAAACCAAGATTATATTGCGTGTCATTTTGCCCACAAAGAATAAGGAAGATTGCAACACTCTCATCAACGCATACACTATGAGTGTCTTGTAAGCCATACATCCCTTTAAGTAGCTCACACAGACGTGTAAATCCCTCTCGACTCATTCTCACCAGCCTTCGACATGAACCTTCATTCTCATAAACCTGATTTCGGGTCATACACCAGCCTTTACCCTTTTCTTGACTCATTGGTGCCTTGTAGAAAAATCTACAATAATAGTCCATTGCAGGAGAGAAGCATGTAATATCTCATTTTCTTCTAATAATATCAACTCAGTAAGCTCTTCATCAGAAAGATTTTCTATTCCAATCGAAAGTAATTATGCAAGGCGATGCTTCTTATAAAAATAACCAAATCATACAAATAAATTAATAGAATATTTTTTAAAATGAAAGGATTAAAAAATTATTACAATATTAATAAAATCATTAAACTAGCTTAAAACCCATAACTTAAACCTAATGAGTTAGTTCCAATAACCCCAAGTAAAGATGAAAAACTAGTCCTAGCAGGTCCTGATTCAAACGTTCTTTGTCCTTGCCCAAAATTTGGTGTAGCAGTAGTGTTAATTCCAGCCATTTGTGAACGCGCTAGTGGGACATAAGTTGAAGTATTGGACGTCTCTCTTAAGTTGATGATCTGGCATGAATCACCATATCTACCAACACCACCTAGCCTCTCTAAAAACTGAATTTTATTTTATTCACTTTGTAGTTTCACAAAGCCATCACGAATTTCCTCGTCTTTCATCAAAAATCCACTTGCAGCCCACCAGAAGCTTCACATCGGTTCCACATCTAATATTTCTAGTATAGCCAAAGCATCTCCAAAAGTTACTTTCTGGTGGTGTCTTGACCGTTAAACATCTAATAAGTTTGTGCGAGACTCTTCCATATGCTGAAATCCACTTTGTATTTGTGTCTCGAAGTTGAATCTTCTTCTATCCGTACGCTTAGTAGATGTACTTTGAACACGCAGAATTGACTTGTTTGCTCGAGGTGGGAAACATTGTGCTTCTTCTCTAGTGAGAAATTCCTCATCTGAAGCTATGAGGCTAATTGATTCCGAAGGAAGTCGGGTTCCACTATCTTCTGCAGTATCTCCCAGCATTGTTTCATCATCACTAGCTTCATTTGCGTGTGTTTGTTGGATATGTTCGCCGAGCATGAATGGTGAATAACGTTCATCTTGATCCAAATCATGTTTTCCATAAATTGCATTGAGTAGATCTTTAAAAGGAAGAGGTTTGCTTTGCAATACTCGTATAAATTTCCCATTAGTTGTTCCAGCTTCCTACAATATATTTTTATAAAAAAATTATTAAAAGCTTCATAGATACATTTAGTATATGTTTTACTAACATTTTGTGAAACTTACCGCAATTCTATCGTCCCACCATGAACCAAACATCTCAATTTGTTCCGTCGTGGGATTAACTTGAACACCAGTAAGGTTCCTTAACATATTGTAATAGTGTCGTAGCCAGCGAATGTATTCTAGTTTATATCTCATCTCAGGCTCAAAAATAATCTTATCTCCAGTCATTTTATAGTATCTTTCTTATATTTTTTTCTTAGTTGGATTATCTGGCAATATTATGGTGTAGTATTTTCTTTTAACTCAGCATTCACAAGATTGAATAAAATCTCGGGTTTTCTTGGGATCTAATAGTTATTCTAAGTAATTATAAAAATATAAATATGTTATATATAATTTTTAATATAAGAAATAAGAAAATATGTGTTACAAGACTTACTTTTCCTGCACGGTTTGCTGGTGATTCATCGAGGGATTTTTCTTTGCGGTTAAGCCGACCTCCGTTTCCATCACGCTTTGTTGATGTTTCCGCGTGTGACTTATCTTTGCGATTTAGCTGACTTTTGTTGCATGGTTTATTGTTTCATTGTCTATTCACCATATTCTTGTTGAAAAAACAATAAAAATTTAAAGTGTCATGTTCTAAAAAAAAAGTATAGAAAAAATAACTTTGCAAAAGTTCTCTCACACATGTAATTTAAAGCTTTGAATATGTTAATAACAATAGTTATCTATCCATTTATTAATATGGCATACTCGTTTTTGGATAATGAGACTATTTATTTTTGTATAGATCCTAGTCAATTTCAATGTGAACAAAAGAATCTTACTTGGTTTTACAATGCTTCATCGATAAAAAAAATACAAACATTTAAGCTTTTGTTAAAAAAGAATCAGTACAAACATTTAATATGGCATACTCGTTTTTGGATAATGAGACTATTGATTTTTATATAGATCCTAGTCAATTTCAATGTGAACAAAAGAATCTTACTTGGTTTTACAATGCTTCATCGATAAAAAAAATACAAACATTTAAGCTTCTGTTAAAAAAGAATCAGTATAACAATGATGAAAAGAGAGAGCACCTGCAAGGGGAGAAGGACATTTTGATTTGTTTCTGGATACATAGGAGACTAGGATAGTTTAAATAATGAATAACTTTTTGAAGCACAAAGTTGTTGATATTATTTTGTTTAATTAATAAGAAATTGTATACCAGAATTTTGAACTTTCAGAATTTTTAGTAACAAATTGTCTACCAGATCGCAATATATAAGTGACGTTGTTTCTCAACTTAATTAAAAATGTTTTCTTAATTAATTTTATTCTATTCCAACTTATTCATGTATTTTTTCTCCTGAATGAATTATAACTACAATCATTTCAATTCTTTTTATTCCACATAAATTAGTGGAATGGGATTTATTTTTTATTCCATGTAAATGGTAACTTTATTTGGAATTTAAAGGAAGGTTATTCCATACAATTTCATTCCAAAAAACACAAATCCAGTTATAGTCTTGGAAACAAAAATGTGGGAGCAAATATAACATTGAATATAAGAAATGTAAAAGATACAACTAAAAGAAAATACATAAATATGAGAATCAAAGATAACAAAAGATACTAATTTTAATTATTCAACAAATTGTAATTTCAATTATGCAAAATATATGCTTTATGTCTGTTTGTCACATGATAACAAAATATGGAAAAGAGATCAATATTTTATATTTATTTTTAATCAAAAAATTATCTTCATTTTGAAACCTTATTTATTACTGTCGAAGGCATAAACAAAAAGCTTTAAATTTTTCTAAAAAAGCAAATTCATTGTAAATTCTAAATAAGTTATATTGAGTATATATACACACTTCCATGCATAGCACGGGAGATAATACTAGTTACCTATAAACCTAACTGCATTTCAACCTTAGAATAACAAATAAACTTAAGAAATTTTGCATTGAAATTATAAAACGACCCTTATTTTGAAACGGAAATTTTACTCCACAACGACATCTAAATTGAAACGGATTACTACGTTTTAATTGTCGTTTTAGGTTTTTGCATGCATATTAAGAAAACATTTAATTTTGCGTATTTTTAAAATAAAAACATCATTATCTATAAACTTAACTACATTTCAATCAATAGAGAAATAGAATAACATATAAATTTAATAAATTCTGCATGCAAATCACAAAACGACACTTATTTTAAAACGAAAATTTTACTCTACAAAGACACTTAAATCGAAACGAAGTTACTATTATTATTTGGCAATGCGACAAGGGGTAAGAAGTAAATACACTCTAAAACCTGTTGTGGAACCTCTTTTTGTATTCTCTGTTTTCTAAGAAGAGCCGACCCTGGACCCAAGTAAATGAAACATGGATTTTCAGCCTTTATTTAAATAAGTATTAAATCGGCCACATCTTAATAAAAACTACTTACCTAGTGGCAAAATGATTGTTTATAACCAAGCGCTCGTAGCTTGGTGGTAAATGAGGTACATCTGTACTGCCCGCCACCCGGGTTCGAGTCGTGGCCACAACGGATTTAACATTCCTTCCGTTGGGGCGCTGGACCTCTTTCGAAGGAATAGTTGGGAATGTGGCTACCCAAATACCAGTATTATCAAAAAAAAATGATTGTTTATCATTTCTCTTAGAGTTCAAGGTTCAAAACTACCCTACTAGACATTAATTTCGGCCATTTTTTTGGTCTGGGCTTGTGGCCTTTAAATTTGTAGGTTACATTTTCTCCCTTGCGGCCTAACTTTCTCGTTTCTTTTGCTCTACTCTTGTTATTCCCTGAACTTGTATACATTTTATTTCTTTTTGTATACCAAAAAAAGTATAGTCCTCAAGAACTACACACTTTAAACTCAAATCCGAAATGAAACCCCAAGCCATTATACTATTCTGCTATTCCTGGATCTAACTTGCAGCTTGGATTCAGATCTCATAATGAAAGAGATAAGAAAACTAATTATAAATTCCTCTGATCCACAAATTCTACATTTAGTGGCTCCCCTCGATTGATATTGAAGGCTCACATCACAAAGTATATTCTCTCTCAAAATCTATAAATAAAGACCAAACCAAAATTACAAGGGCATTTTCGTCATCATAAAATAAAACACCTCACTAGTCTCATCTTTTTATAACAATCCAGGTTTCTTTTTCTGTGGTTTCCTTCTCTGTTCTCCTCAAAAGCTTAACTCACCTACCATGGCGGCGGCAACAACAACACCATCTTCTTCGATCTCCGTCTCTGCAAAATCTCCACTACCCATTTCCAGATTCTCCCTCCCCTTCTCCTTAAACCCCAAGAACCCCTCCTCCCGTCGCCGCCGTCCTCTCACCTGCTCCGCCGTTCTCAACTCACACATCAACATCCCAACTTCCTCTCCCTCAAAACCCACAAAGACTAAAACTTTCACCTCCAGATACGCTCCCGACGAGCCCCGCAAGGGCGCCGACATCCTCGTCGAAGCCCTCGAGCGTCAAGGCGTCGAAACCGTCTTCGCTTACCCAGGAGGCGCATCTATGGAGATCCACCAAGCCTTGACTCGCTCCAACACAATCCGCAACGTCCTCCCTCGTCACGAACAAGGAGGTATCTTCGCCGCCGAGGGCTACGCTCGTTCCTCCGGTAAACCCGGAATCTGCATCGCCACCTCCGGTCCAGGTGCCACCAATCTCGTCAGCGGTTTAGCCGACGCGATGCTTGACAGTGTCCCTCTCGTCGCGATCACGGGACAGGTCCCTCGTCGGATGATTGGTACCGACGCGTTTCAAGAGACGCCTATCGTTGAGGTAACGAGGTCTATTACGAAACATAACTATCTTGTAATGGACGTTGAGGATATACCCAGGATCGTTCAAGAAGCTTTCTTTTTAGCTACTTCGGGTCGACCCGGACCCGTTTTGGTTGATGTTCCTAAGGATATTCAGCAACAGCTTGCGGTTCCTGATTGGGAACAGTCTATGCGGTTGCCTGGTTACATGTCTAGGATGCCTAAACCGCCTCAAGTTTCTCATTTAGAGCAGATTGTTAGGTTAGTGTCTGAGTCTAAGAGGCCGGTCTTGTATGTTGGTGGTGGATGTTTGAACTCTAGTGAGGAGTTGGGTAGGTTTGTGGAACTTACTGGCATCCCTGTTGCGAGTACTTTGATGGGGCTTGGATCTTATCCTTGTAATGATGAGTTGTCGCTGCAAATGCTTGGAATGCATGGTACTGTGTATGCAAATTACGCTGTGGAGCATAGTGATTTGTTGCTGGCGTTTGGTGTTAGGTTTGATGATCGTGTCACGGGAAAGCTTGAGGCTTTTGCTAGCAGGGCTAAGATTGTGCATATAGACATTGACTCTGCTGAGATTGGGAAGAACAAGTCACCTCATGTGTCTGTGTGTGGAGATGTTCAGCTAGCTTTGCAAGGGATGAACAAGGTTCTTGAGAACCGAGGAGAGGAGCTTAAGCTTGATTTTGGAGTTTGGAGGAGTGAGTTGAATGAACAGAAGCAGAAGTTCCCTCTCAGCTTCAAGACATTTGGGGAAGCGATCCCTCCACAGTACGCGATTCAAGTCCTTGATGAGCTAACCGATGGGAAGGCGATTATCAGTACTGGTGTTGGGCAGCATCAGATGTGGGCGGCTCAGTTTTACAAGTACAGGAAACCGAGGCAATGGTTATCATCAGGAGGCCTTGGAGCTATGGGTTTTGGACTTCCTGCTGCAATAGGAGCCTCTGTTGCTAACCCTGATGCCATTGTTGTTGACATTGATGGTGATGGAAGCTTTATAATGAACGTGCAAGAGCTGGCCACAATCCGTGTTGAGAATCTTCCGGTGAAGATACTTCTATTGAACAACCAGCATCTTGGCATGGTTATGCAATGGGAGGATCGGTTCTATAAAGCTAACAGAGCTCACACATATCTCGGTGACCCGGCTAAGGAGAAGGAGATATTCCCCAACATGCTTCAGTTTGCAGGAGCTTGTGGGATCCCAGCTGCGAGAGTGACGAAGAAAGAAAACCTTAGAGAAGCTATTCAGACAATGCTGGATACACCAGGACCGTACTTGTTGGATGTGATTTGTCCGCACCAAGAACATGTGTTACCGATGATCCCAAGTGGTGGAACTTTCAACGATGTCATAACAGAAGGAGATGGCCGGACAAAATACTGAAACATGAAGTTGGTGATTAACAGAACTTGTCATGGTCTTGTTTCATATCATATGGTAAAATAAACTTGTTTGCTATTTCCACTTTTCTTTTTCTTAGCTGTTGAACTGCTTGTTGTATTTTACTACCAGACTATTTGCTTGCTGAGGTTGTTGTGTTGTTTCCTTCTTTCTTATATATAACTAAACCACTCTGAATCATAAAAGTTTTTTAACATTGATTTAAATCAATGCTTAGCTAAAATTCTTCTTTAGCATTTATTTATTATCTATTATGAATTAGTAGAATTATTAAATCTTATCTTTATATTCTACAAGGCTTCACGTTTTTATGTTATATGTATACCACAGTGAATCAAAAGTTTTTATTATCATAATTTTGCTGTTTTATATCTAAATCGGTTCACATCTCTTTAATCTTGCCAGGAAATTGCCCTTTTCCATTTGGTTTGATATGTTCAATAAACTTGGAGCTAAGTTCAAAAGGAAGAAACAAAATAAACTTGGAGTTATATTAGGATTTTAATGAGGAAGATGGTAGTTTTACGTTTTCTTTTTCCTGAAAAAAAAGTGTACGATGCCATGATGTAATATTCGAACTCAAATTGAGTTTGCTCCGATTTTAAATTTTCAAACATATGATAAAAAATCAAAATTATATTTTATGATTAGAACAGTTAATTACGTGGAAACTTTCTTAATCTATTGGTTCGACTAATGATTTATAGTGATTATAAATCACTAAGTTTTAATTTAAAAATTCAAAAAATGAGTTATACAAGATTAATGGAAATATTCTTACAGAAGATCTTCATCATTGTACAAAAAACATCGTTAAGCATGTACATTATAAAACAATTCAAGGTAATTTAAGCAGATATGATTTTTTATAAGGTAAATACATTTATCAGCGATAAAATTGTTTTTGTCATATTGTTCATACTTTGTAATATCATACTTAAAAACAGTTAAATACTGATGATATAAAAAACCAATACAAGTAAATCATAAATCACTATGTAATCTGAACACAGATAATCCTTATAAACTGAAGTATAAAAAAAAAATACTGAATCCTCCTCCCACTGATATTATATGGATTTTTCTGATTTAGGATTCACATGATCCAAAAAAGAAACTTAGAAGCACTAATCAGACATTGGAAGAAGGAATCAATCCAAATTTTTTTATTTTTGTTAATATACATGACAAAGGCCATTTTGTTCAAAGTAAAGTAACAAACAGAATGTGAAAGC
>CAJHQP010002868.1:0-76742 GCA_905132765.1 Moricandia arvensis | reverse complement strand
CTGTTTTTCTCTCTTGCAAAGAAACCTCTCCTCGATCTTATTCTTTAAGAAATAAAAATATTTCGGGTGCAGGTCGTTACAGTGATGGCTTCGCAGCTGAGTCTGAATATAAAACCTTCTAGTGATTCATTCACCTTTTCAGATTGCTCCAAGGTGAATTTAGGAGGGATTGTTAGAAACCTTCAAGAACTACTCGGCAATCCCCTAGTTACAGTAGATTTTCATGTCATGGATATTCAAATAGACTGAAATTCTTCTCTATTACTTGGAAGAGCCTACGTGGCTACTATAGGAGCTATTTGCGACATGAAGACAAACATATTTTATCTCTCACTCATCAGTGAGACTAATTTATATGACCATGTACAAGTTGCCAAGGGGAAAACGCCATATATTGAGATATGAGATGATCCAGGATTTGTGGCAGTTTGTTACTCTGATTCTGGCCTAGAACGCGAAGATGATGGTGAGCCGTCGAACAAAACCCAGCCACCAGCATCGATCGACACCACTGTGACTCTAGACTATTGAGGGACTTTCTTGATTGAAGCTGCCATTCCACCTAAAAGAAAGGTCAGTGTAGTAGCACCATATGAACATGGAGTTTACAGAGATGCAGAGGGTAATACACTGGGTAAGGATGGAAGGATCATCAATGTTTCAAAAGAAGATAGGTAAGCAATACTTGAGATAGTAGATTGTTGGGGAGGGTAATATGTTAGTTTACCAAAGTATGATGGATGTTTCAAGTTGTCTGGATATCACCTTACACCTCCACGTCGGCCAGAACCTAAGGTTTACAACATAGATCAAGTTGAAGAGATGACAACTAACATTTATACAGCTCGAGAGAGGATGTTTGATGAGTTCTACATAAAGATTGATGCAATCTACTTCCCTCTCGGCAACAGCATTGGATGTTTAAGTAAGTGTATGGAAGAGCTACAACTGATGAAAGTGGATTACACACATGAGATCATTCAGAGACAGCAAGAGCACAAAACCAAAGGAGAAGAAGCCATCAAAAGCTTTGAAAGCACCTGGTTCGAGATGAACAAAGAAGATGTTGATACTTGTTTTCCAACAAGTGTTCAATTACCTCCATACTAGAAAAAACCTCCAAAACGTCAAGCTAAAAACTATAAACAAGCGCTTTATGGGAGACAACCCGTTTAGTAAGTTCTAAATTAGTTTTTATTATTGTTTTTAACTCATTTTTGTATTTATTTTATTTCAGATAAAAACGAGGAGAACGACTGCACCGAGCATGACCTGATCATTGTCGATCGACAAGGCATCAAGACTATCAATCGACACTTTACTGTGCTCATCAAAAATCATACCAGCGAGCAGGTATACCAATTCTTCCTTGTTTAAATTAGTACTTATGATTTATCTTCCCACCAATCTTAGAATGTATAACATTGGGGAAAGTGTTGTTTAAATCTGGGGAAGATATTACTGATATGTTGTTTTATTTTGAGTTTTAGTTTTATGTGTTTTTACTTAGTGAACATATCGATTAAGACTAATATCAAGAGCTGGAAATCTTAATTTTGCATACAAGATCTAGGACAGTTTATCACACACCCTTCATCTATACATCATAATGTTGTTGCATGAAACCCTAAGTCTAGCCACTTTATCATATCATTTACAAACCAACTGCTTATTTGCTAACTGCTATTTACTATTTTATAATTTACCAACTTAATCTTAATATCTCTAGTCTATTGTGTGTCCGTGCTCCCTATAAATTTGATTCTTAAGGCTGACCAATTGTGGATTCCAAAAAAAAATATTCACTGTCTAAAATACTATGACTAAACCTCTTATTTAAGAGAGAAAGTTGATATAAGGTAATTGGAGCGATATCAATGGCGATGGTTGGTTGAGTGACCAAGAAACGAGGGATGGGGTGAAGTCTTGATCGAGCTGGACGAGGAAGCGTGGTGACAACAGGACGAGTCAGATGGAGGGACAAGCAGATAAGCCAAGGTCTACTCAAGTATGCAATGACTAAGGTAAATGTTTAATTTAAATAGCCGCAGTAGCTTAGTAATCTTCTAGGTTACTGGATTAGTCTTAAACACTGTAAACAGAATTAAACTTCATTGAGAAATTATGCTTATAAATCCTAAATTAATAAAAATATCTGAGGATGACCATATTTGGTCAAGAAAGGTAACTCGCGATCGTATTTGGGGTAAGGAATTGGGGTCGGATCTCTTCAATGTGCCTCTGATATAGTGAGGGATAATAAAGACAATTGTGTTTAGATCGGTCAATTGAGTAATTTTAAAAGGGAAAATTTCATAAAAATAATTTAACTAAATTTTATTAAATTTTTTAATACACATACTTTTCCGCTACCCATTTTAATATCCCAATTAGTTATTTTGCTCATTTTAATATAAAACCTCTTAAAAGTCTTTCCATTTTAATACTCAAAATTTATTTATTTTAATTAAAAATTCTAATAAATTTTTAAAAAATATATCAAAAAAATCTAAAAAGTAAGAGATAATATGAAAATTTTCTAATTTTAATTTAATATTTAGGAAGGAAGGTAAATAAATTATCAAAATTTATTTTTTATTTTCTAAAATTTATTTTGAATATAAAAATGAATCCTATTTCAGAAAAAAAATTAAATTCAGTATTTAAAATTTTATTACAAAGTTTAAGATTATAAAAAAAATAGGTCCTTTTATTTTGTAAATAGACAATAAAATTAGAATTTTTGAGAATTGTTTGTAAATTTTAGAGATTTTTTAAGTTTCATTTGAAATTAATTGATATTTTAAATAAAATAAATGAATTTTGAGTATTAAAATGGACATAGTTTAAAAAAATTTACATTAAAATGAGCAAAATATTTAGTTGGAGTATTAAACTGACTAGCGGAAAAAATTGGGTACTAAAAAGATTAATGAAATTTAGTTGAGGTATTTTTATGAAATTTTTTCATTTTAAAACAACAATAATTATTTAATATACTTACTATAAACGAGTTCTTATTCTATATTTATTATATTATCCTAATAACTAGAAACTAGGTGTTTTCCTGCACCAAGTGCAGAAATAAAATCTTTAAAATTTAAATTATATTTAAAAATATTGTTATAATTTATATATTTTATTATTTGCTTACAATATTAATTTTAAATTTTTATTTAATATTATATATTTATATATTTAAAATTATAATTTTGGAAATATTTTTATCTATTTGTTTTGTTTAAAATATATTAAATCAAATTCTATAAATTAAGAGAAATATTTAGGTATATAATTTTCAAAATGATAGTATTTTTAAAATTTATAGATATTAAAAAAACTAATGGAACTGAGATTTGATTTTTTTTAACTACATACAATTTTTAAAAACTGTGTTAGTCATAATAAAATATATAATTATAAAATTAAAATTAACTAATATTTAGAAAAACTGTAAACTATTATTACAGTTTTATTTTTATTATTATATTAATTTTAATGATAATTTATTAGTTATTACTATATTCTAGCAAATTTATCAAAAATATAAATCAACATTAAATGTCTATATACATGTCATAATTAACTTTAAACCATGTCATCATTGAGTCATCATTTTTCTTTCAAAATTAATGTGATGATGACACATGGCAAATCACTTCTCAAATAATGTTTAGGGGATAATTTGAAAAAGTGTGAGGGGAATATATGTCTATTATCTATGGGATACTTACAAACTGAGTTTTGGATTTAAAACAACGTTCATCTATGATCAAGATTACACAATCTTCCATTTTTATCGATCAAAAGGAGAGTTTATACTGTAGTCGTCACACTTTTTAATGTTTTTTAACAAAAAGAAATAAAATGTTTACAATGATCGAATGCTTACTCAGTATATTATATTAGATTTTTGCGCTTGAATATGTTCTAATTGTAGTATATAGTAAGTTTCATGTGTTTTCTTAGTTTAATATTCTCTTATATGATTTCATAATCTAATATCTGATAATTCCATTTTAAATGATGCAGTGAACATATTAAAGTGTATGAAATATTTGTGAACCGTATAATTTTTCAAAAGATTTGTAATCTAGAAAATACATCATACAAGATTTCCTATCCTATTTATCCAATAAGATCTCATCGTTTAGAAACTCAAAAAAATGTGTGCTTTCCTAAAAAATAAATTTAAAATTTGTCACAATTCGTTTTTGTACCCGAATCTATTAAGCTTGTTGAAGAAAAGTATTAAACAAAATCCTCTTAGTTTCTGGGGTAGCCGAATTCCAGTAGGATTAGTTTTCTTGCAAATCATTGTATTGTTATGAACCAATTGGATTGTCATAACCTCTATCATGGTCGATGGGTACATAGTCGGTCCGTCCATTACCGGCCCAAGTATAAACCTAGTCCAAATAGGTTTACTAATCCTAGCCCAAATAGGTTTAGGGTTAGAGAAATGGAAAACATATTCCTTGTTGGTTTTGGAGATTATTTTTTCCTAGATAGACTAGGATTTGTACTATTTTCTTTTCCTTGTTGGATTTACTTATTTGTAATTCCCTATATAAAAGGACCCCTTATGATAATGAATACACACGAAATTCACATTTCTTTCTCTCTAGTTTACAACACGTTATCAGCACGAGATTTGCTCCATAAACCCTAAGTTAAAAACGATCACAATAAACCCAAATCCCCTTTTTCCTTTTCACCCGATAAACTCTAGGCGGCCATAACCCTTCTTGATCACGAACCTGATAGAAGAGAAGAACAAGCTCAATCCATCCGTGGATCACCTCAACTTCTCCTTGTTCGTGAAATCAACCCATCCGTGCATCCGATCTCTAGGTGGTCCGATCCAACCCGATAAGAAGAAAGGTAACCCGAAGAACCATAATTTTCTCAAAACCATAATCAAATGAATCTATAATCAAACTATGACCTAAAAACTGATTAAGGAACTTAGAAAGAATTGCTAAGTTGCTGGATAGATTGTTTGCTAAACATGGTTTGATTGTTTGATTAAAACCCTAATCGAAAACATTAATGTGCAAATCAAAACCTTAAAGACTTTGGTTGTTTAAATTGATTGATTTGAGAATAGAGGTTGTTTGATTATGTTTTGGCCCACTTTAGGATTGTTTCTAGGAAGATCTAGACCTAAAACCCTAAATCGATTGCATAAACCCTAAAACCCTAAAACTATTAAAACCCTAACCGTAAAATCCGATTTGCATGATTCTTTGAACTTGATTGGTAAATTTGTTTTAGTAAACCCTAAATTGATTGATTGATATATTAAATTAAGTTTCTGATATGTTTTATCCCTGAAACCCCTATTTTCGAATTTGATTCATTATGGGCATTGAAACCCTAAAGAGGCCTTGAAACCCCCATAACATATTGTCTTGAATCCGATTTTGATATTGGTAATCTCTAAATTGGTTAATCCTATTAATTGAAAGTTAGGATTGTTAGCTTCATTGCATATTAATTCCTGAAAACCCTAATTCGAATTCAAATCCCTAAAGGGCCTTGAAACCCTAGATTATTTATTGATTAAATTCGAATGACTGATTTAAGTTTGAGAATTGATTAATTCTTGATTGATTATATTGATTGATATTGTTTGAGAGTTAGGTTGTTAGATTGTTTGATAAAACATAGTTTGGCCGAATCAAAACCTAACTTGGTCGAATTTGAAACCCTAATTGATCAAACCTAGAATTGAATGATCCTAAGAATGAATCCGACCATATTGTCTTAGGACCCGACCATATAGACTAAGATTGTGATCCATTGCATAATTTGATTGTTTTAGTTATGAATACTTGAACATATAGATCACAACCTTTAGGATTGTTGCATCATTCAAACATGGCCATGTGGCTTGCTTGTTTCTAGATTAACCTAGCCGCATACATTGCTTGATCTATATGCTTTGAACCATCTTTATTAATCACCAAACTTGCTTGATATGCATTCATATAAGTCATTAAACATATAGACATTAATTCTTAGGATTGTCTTGCATATCCATATCACTTTGGTCGCATATAGAATCAAATGGTCGATTGTTAGATTGTTTGGTCGAGAAACTTGATTGCCTTATCATTGATTGATCCGATTGTTTTAATTCCTTATCGACCTTGAAATCGATTTTTGAATATATCCGACCAAGATCAATGACTAAAACTCAACCTAGGACACATTAGATCCCGACCTTGAAGCTCGGTTTAGATAATCTCGCCCTAGGCCCAATTAGTCTACAATCCGGCCTTTAAACCGTATAAGTTTAAACCATTCTTGCTGGGTTAAAACTTGAATCAAACCTAGGTTTAACTTGGTTTATTCTCGACCTTGAAGCTCGACCCGACCTAAACCATAACCCGAACTAAATCTATTCAAGGCCTAAGGTCGAACCTGATCTATCTTAACTATACTAGACCTAAACCCCGTCTAGGACATAACCACGTCCATAATACTATACCACAGGCCATAGGAACCATTATGGTCGTGGCCGTCTTCGGTGACAAAGACGTGGTCGAGGCCACTATAATGTGAGCCATGTTTGACCGAACCACTATAGCAAAGGCCATGGATATCAAACCCATTCAGGCGGTGGTCGAGACCAGAGCCATGGTATTTCCACCACAACTTACCCTTGCCTACTTCATATGGTCGTGGCCAATAACAACTCATATGGTCGAGGCTAACAAACTCGGACCATGGGCTTGGGAACCACTATAACCGTGGTTGTGGACCCAAATTTTGGCCATGGTCTAGGTCGAGGAAGCCGTGGTATTTCTAAACCATAACACTCGACCAACAAATCAGTGAGCCATAAGTATATAATGGAAAACCATTGGGCTAAAACATATAGGATTCCCAAACATTTTTGTGACCTCTATCAAAAGAGCCACAAAGAATCCAGAAGTCCATTTGGTCCATCAAAATGGGGAAGATTATTTTGATCATGAACAAGATGACCTTATGAAATATGAAACCTCATATTGCCTAAAAGAATAAGGCTGAATTCGACATCAAAACTTATGCTTACTTTATTCCCTTGTCTGAGTTTGCTTGATAGTGTGAATGATTTTGATTAATAAAACTTCAAACATAAGCACAAATATTTCGGGTATAGTTAGCCTAGTTAAGGACCACGGCCAAGGCATTGCCTAAAGGGCATTATACTCACCCAAGAAAAGGCCCATTGATTTATAAAGATGTAAGAGTGAATGGTTTCCACATTGAAACGATGGGCAAAGGAAACAAAATTCCTTCAGATTATAAAATCGCTTAAGACCTTAAAAGAAAGTGGTCAAGACTGTTCCTGCATACTCTACTGATCTAGACTATGCTAAAGATCAGTATGATAGAGGCAAATTCCATGGTCAAGACCAGATTGGTTGACCCACGAAATTTATACACTTTATGGCATGAATGGATTAGTCATCCGAGTCTAAACTTGATGCTACAAGATTGATATTGAAAAAGGCACACAGAGTTATCCCAAAGAATCTCACATTGTGTAACATGTACACAATGGAAACTCATTAAGCTTTATTGTCCCAAGCAGTACGAAATTATAGTATGTTCATGAGGGGGAGTGAGGACAAACCCGTGGTCCATGACCATACTACAAATTCGTGTACCATGGCCTATGACCATGCTATAATCGGCTTGGCTGGACCCTTTTATAAATCACATAAGCCATGCCCAGCCTAAAGCTTAGGGACATAACAAATTTACATGTATATAGAGTTGATATGCATCAGGCCATATAAGTGAGCATAGATATTCCCATCTAAGATTGAATACGGGTCATGAACCAGACATATACCATCTTAAGAGATTTTGAATAAAACCACCACAGACATATGTGCCTCTAAGATGAAACCTAAAAAAGGATTGGGAATATATGTTGGATATGAATATGTCTTTCTCCCACAAGTTTAAAGTATCTTGAGCCAAACATGGGTGATCTATTCAGTGGCTAAGAACACGGATTGCATGAGCAAATGAATCCAACTATCCAACATTAAAAGGAGAAAGCTATAAGCTGGTAAAGAATAAAAGACTGATAAAGAGAAATAGAATGGTATTAACCATCATTGTCTTGGCAAGATCCTCGGACTAAAGAATATGATTTATGACGTCCATATGATATTAAATGAGATGATACAAAGCTAGCAGAACTAGATGCCAGACACATTGACCCGAAAGAAAAGAAAAGAATGATTATGTCATACCAGTTTAGCACCAACGAATTGATTTCCTAGAGAGACACAATCAAGTTGCTACAGAATCTATACAAGATAGACCAATGAGTTCCATTAGATAAGAATCCTCGGAAAGAAAATAGAAAGGTGCATATAAAGATAAGACAAATCTGAGGTCATGAGGGAAACTAGACCAGACATAGAGATAAGGCTGGCCAGCTGAACATCTAAGGTACCAAACCATGTAGCTTGTGACGCCAAGCTCCTAGATAATGAGATCTCAAATCGATTATATCGTGTCTAGAACATAATGGAACCACATAAGAGTGTCGACACATAGATGATATAAGAATGTGAAAGAAAGTAACACTTGAACTTAAAGATATAAGCGAGGATCATAACCCACGTGTATATAAGAATGCATTCATAAGATCAAATTGAGTTAGATGGAAACATGGGATTATACATTGTATAGACAAATAGGCGTATTGGCCAATTATATTGACGCCATCAGATGATATAAACCAGTGAAAAAATAGGTCTTGTGAGGGAAAGAAAATCGTGAGATATAGGACATGACCACGTGGTTTAAGGTGTTCATGTTCCTACTTATAGCATTCAAGAATAGCTTGACTACACAAGGATCCTCACAGAGACTATGGTCAGATTATAAGGAGATAAACTCATATGTGGTGGATGTTACTACATATTTTGAATTGATAAAGGTCTGGTCATAAGAAATAAGTTAGATTGATGTAGTAAGCTGTATATGATACACTGGATAAAGATAATAAAGGTACCAAAAATATGAGAAAAGAAGTTATGAAGAACAACATTGTTCCTAAGCTGTTTATGGACTGAAACAAAAGCAGCTACATATAGTATGATAAATTAAGTAAAGGAGTTCTATAAGAACAATCCAATTCAGTTCATGTATACTCACAAAAGAAATATGAAAATTCCTTGTGTTTGTGTTTATACTAAACTAGTCTAAAGAAAGGTTGATTGGTTTTGATAAATGCAAGATAGACTATGTTTTTACATATGATGGAACTGCAATAACTTGCAGCAGAGATCATAGCCATGGGTATGTGTGTGTTGATATCAGCACATCCTAATTACATAGTGACATATGATATGGTCATAGGAAAAGTCAAAGGGTACCATTAAGGTTCACGCCAAAGTCCATACCAATCAAAGACAATGCCTGGCTCCGTTGCGGCCCAATTGTCCATGAGAGACAACCAACATGATAACTCAAAACATGGTATGTCTTTTATGTACCAACTATCAACATGCATATCAGTATGCATAGTTTAAGATATAGCTGATGGCAAAGAAGGTCCTAAGGAACCAATAACAATATATAAAGACATTGCATCATTGCAGCACACCGACCATGTCATTGCAGCAACATTGGACTGCAATATCTTAGCCATTCATGGGCAAGGTGTGTGTGGATAAGGTCAATGACCTAACATATATGTTTTAGAACGTGATTTGGTCCACGGCAAGAAGGTCATGAGACGCCATCAAAAGATAAGTGTGGATTATAATATATTTTGGCTAACAAGTTTCACATATGGGACTGCAATGTAAGTATGGGTCATTATGTGTATCAATGGGCAAATAAGAACCATAATGGTTGAAGAGAATGACCAAAAGTATGTTTTGTCGAAGGCCATGACCTAACTTGATCAGAATACAGCATGGTCGATGACAAAAGAAGAACATTGCGTCTGTATGACCCAAGGCATGTCCATAAGCACAAAGAAACCAAACCATCAAGTCTAAAAGGATCCATGAGACATTGAAGGATCTATGAGAGATGTTTGACCATAAGTTAAATGTCCATCTTAATGAAACCACAAGTGGAGCCAACATACATGTACTGGTCGAGGACCATACATCCGACCAAATTGTAGTATGATCGACAACAAAGATTCACGAGTTGTCCATGAGAAGTCT
Source organism: Moricandia arvensis (assembly GCA_905132765.1). Lineage (NCBI taxonomy): Eukaryota > Viridiplantae > Streptophyta > Magnoliopsida > Brassicales > Brassicaceae > Moricandia > Moricandia arvensis. The sequence continues at coordinate 66,543 of CAJHQP010002868.1, read as the reverse complement.
GAAGCTTTACAAAATTATCCAATGACAATACAAACGACCTCTTCACCAAATCTTTACCAACCTCTACATTGAAGAAGCTTATACATCAGATTGGTATGAGAAGATTGAAGATTTTTTAGTGAGGTACGAAATAGGAGGAGTAATACACGTTGTACTCTTTTTCCTTATCCATGGTTTTATCCCATTGGGTTTTTCCTGGTCAAAGGTTTTAATGAGGTAACACATAAGGTATATTACATGGTTATGACATCCAGGGGGGAGTGTTATGAACCAAGTGGATTATCATAACCTCTATAATGGTCGATGGATCCATGGTCGGCGCGTCCATTACCGGCCCAAGTATAAACCTAGTCCAAATAGATTTACTAATCCTAGCCCAAATAGGTTTAGGGTTAGAAAAATGGAAAACATATTCCTTGTTGGTTTTGGAGATTATATTTTTCCTAGATAGATTAGGATTTGTCTTATTTCCTTTTCCTTTTGGATTTACTTATTTGTAATTCTCTATATAGAGGGACCCCCTTGTTAATGAATACACACGAAATTCACTTCTTTTTCTCTCTAGTTTACAGCACATATATATATAACAAAATATTAAAAAAAAAAATCTAAAGAGAAGAAGAAGAGTCTCCTTCTCGTTTCTATCTTCTGCGAAATTTGTTGGTTAGTTCCTCTGTTTTTCTTATTTGCATTTTACTTCCCTTTATCATAATTTTGTAGATTATTCCTGATTCTTTCTTCTACCTATATTTAAGAGATATTATTATTTTTATCGCTTTGTATCAGTCTCGTAGATTTGTATTAAGACACTGATCATAAATTACTTCACTACAATTGTATTTTTGTTCTATGTTATATATTGTAATTTCTTTTTATTTGGTAAGTATATTCCTTATAATACATATAAACACTGTAAAAATAGTCATCATTTTTATTTTTGATCTGATCAAAGTTGGAGTTTAGAGGTATTTAAGCTATATGTTTTCGTTGGTTTTTGACTATGATCGAGTAAGGAATAAGAAAAATAAATTTGTTTAGACCTGTCAAAAGAGTAATTTTAAAACAGCAATAATAATTTAATATCTCTACTAGAAAGGGTTTTCATTATTTAAATCCCTCAGCTAAATACAAATAATAAAATAAACTTTCAATTAAAATCTTATAATATAAACCCTCAACTTAATTTCTTTAACGTTTGTTACCCTCCATCTAAAATACCGTGACAGAGTGACATATACTAATGGTTTATAAGATGAATGTTTATAATGTTAATGAGAAGTTTTCTTACGATTCAAAAGTGGTTGGGTTTTTATGACTTAAAACATTTCTATAATTATTATTTTTGTTGAGGCCAGAGTTCCTCAATCAAAACTTGGTTTTGACAAATTTTCTATTACGGTTTTTGATTATTGTAGTGCTACATGTATATAGTTTGTATTGTAATGTTAATGGTTTGGTGATTTGGTGTGATTCAAACCAATTGCAGTGAGAATAAAGGAGAGTCGGGAAGCAACACGTCTTTGATCAAGTCCATAATTGATCAGAACAAGCTGAGAAAATCAAAACAGAAACTAGTTGTAGTTAAAGAGAAGCCAAAGCTTGAGAGTGAGTATGGGGACCAGTGTACACGACCACCTGATCAAAAGAAGACTAATCCGAGAATATATGGTCACATATCAAAGATCAGGATGTGTGCTGGACACACAGTACCGGTCCAGAGAAATAAAATGCCTAAAGCAAATTTACAAAATACTGTCCCCTATTACCATTGAACTCAGCATCTCTCAAAGATTTTCAAAGCTCCCTAACCATTACACCAAAGAGATATTAATGTTATTGGCGCCCCAAACTTCTCTATAATATTTGGCGCCCGAAGCCCATGCTTTACGGGCTTTAGCCCAGGGCCGGGCATGTGGACACAAGTTGATACAAGCCTAGGATGACAAAGGCTTATAAGATCCGAGGTGAGAGAGCTGGAGTCGATCTACAAAAGGGGAGTACGAGTTGGGACTGATCTAATCAATCCAACTGATCCGGATGAACTAGGACAGGATGGAAACAAAGTGCTCCACACGAGGGATGGGAAACTCGTGATACAACACAAACTCTTGGTCATGGAGGTACTGGTCTCACAAGGCAAAGAGATGCGAGTTCTTACTAGAGCTCTTAGGGTTTTCACTAGGAAAAGTTTAGGTTTTATATCATGCGTAAAAGAGTACAAACGGCTTATAGGGGACTTATATAGATGTCCAATGTTGTGGGTGCCTTCGAGGGTGTTTAAAGCAAATAATACAAAGTTTTGGACTTAATGAAAACCCTAATTGGCGTGCAAGCCATCTAAGAAAGTTTGGGAAATAAATTCAAATAAAAAGAAACAAAAGGACCGAACTGCAAAACAATCAAACCGTTTGAAATGGGAATTTAAATGCTTACCTTCTTACCTTTTGGGTCGGTTTGATTGGATCTTGATCATACTAAGTATGCTGATCTTCAATGCTGATAACCACCAGGTTGTTGTGTGTTTGGTCTGGAATGAATGGCCAAAGATCTTCACTTGTGGTCTTGATCATATCGGATGGTCCATCACTCTTGGGGCTTGGTTCTTGATCAACTTGATCTTCATTAGGCTTAACCTCTGTTGACTTTACCTGAAAATGATCAACAGCAAGCATCATGCTCTTATTAAACTTATGCTGAAGTATCTTAGCTCTTTGTCTAGTCATGAGTCCTTTGAACACAATAGGCATTGACACTTCTTCGGCAGCTTCTGGTTGGGACATCTTGGTGATCATGTCCTGGATGTCAGGTTCGGTTAGGTCTGGTTCGGGTTCAAGCTGAATGTCCTCATCATTTCCTCCCTCTTCAAAAGGTTTTGACCTCAAAACTGGTCCATCTGCAAGATAAGGAGACAAGTCAGTCACATTGAACGTGGATGATACATTCATGTCACCTGGTAAGTCAAGTCGGTAGGCATTGTTGTTGATCCTCTCGACCACTTGGAACAGCCCATCTCCACGTGGTTGTAACTTAGAACTCCTCTGGTTGGGAAACCTTTCTTGCCTCATGTGTAGCCAAACCCACTCTCCTGGTTCAAACACAACTTCGTTACGTCCCTTGTTGGCATGTTTAGTGTACTGCTCAGTCCTCTTCTCCAAGTTTCCAGTGACTCTCTGGTGGAGTTCCTTGACATACTTGGCCTTATCCTCTCCGGAAAGGCTAATAACTTCAGCTGGTGGCAGAGGTTTAAGGTCTAGGGCTGTGGTCGGATTGAACCCATACGCAGCCTCAAATGGTGACATCTTTGTGGCAGAGTGTTGGGCTCGGTTATAGGAAAACTCAACAAAGGGAATGCACTCGACCCAAGTCTTCATGTTCTTTCCTAGGGCGGTCCTAAGTAGTGTGGACAATGTTCGGATAAGCACTTCTGTCTGGCCATCAGTTTGGGGGTGCAGGTTGTAGAGAATAGGATTTTGGTTCCCATCTTCTTCCATAAACTTCTCCAAAAGTGGCTTAGAAACTTGGTATCACGGTCGCACACTATGGTCCTAGGGACACCATGTAAGTGTACAACCTCCTTGAATAATAAGTCGACTATCTTGGATGCATCATTGACCTTGGCACAAGGTATGAAGTGTGTCATCTTGGAAAATCGATCCACCACCACAAATATGGAGTCCTTGTGTTGCACTTGGGATTGGCATGGGCATGTATAGGCCGTGTGGTTGCACCTTGGACTTGGCCTTCTTTCACGTCACACATCTTGCACAATGGGACTCAACAGTCTTCTTCAAGTGTGGCCAATAGAAATATTCCCTTACTACAGCCAAAGTCTTGTCCACTCCGAAGTGGCTCATGAGTCCTCCTCCATGAGCTTCTCGGGTGATTAGGTCTCTTAGGGAACACTGTGGGATACACAACCTTCTGTCTTTGAACAGGAACCCTTCATGTATATAGAATTTCCCTTGTGGTCCCTGGGTACATCCACCATACATCTCAGCAAGGTCGGGGTCTTCTCCATATAGATTCTTGATGAACTCAAATCCCATGACCTTAGCTCCCGTTGTTGAAATCAAAACATGTCTCCTTGAAAGTGCATCGGCTACAATGTTGTCTTTTCCTTTCTTGTACTTGATAATGTATGGAAAGGTATCTATGAACTCCATCCACCTTGCATGTCTCTTCTTGAGGTTTGTCTAACCCCTTAGATGTTTCAAGGTCTCATGGTCGGTGTGCACCACAAATTCCTTGGACAGCAAGTAGTGCTGCCAAGTCTCCAATGCCCTCACTAGTGCATATAACTCCTTATCATAGGTTGGATAGTTCAGTGTGGCCCCACTCAACTGCTCACTAAAATAGGCCACTGGTTTGCCTCCTTGGATCAGTACTGCCTCAATTCCAATTCCGATGCATCAAACTCCACCTCAAAGGTTTTGTTGAAATCTGGAAGGACTAGGACTGGTGCATGGGTCAGGCGATCCTTCAGTGTCTGGAAGGCATCTTGCTGGGCCTTCTCCCAGGTAAACCCAACACTCTTCTTTACCACAGCAGTGAGTGGTGCGGCTATGCTACTGAAGTCCTTAACAAACCGCCTGTAGAAGGCTGCTAAACCATGGAAGCTCCGGACATGGCTGATTATGGTTTGTTCTGGCCAGTCTTTTATTGCCTTCACCTTCTCTTCATCCACCTGTAGTCCCTGTGAACTCACAACAAAGCCTAGGAAGACAAGTTTATCAGTGCAGAATGTGCACTTCTTGAGGTTTGCATAAAGGCCTTCTTGTCGAAGTGTCTTTAGTACTTGCTCAAGATGTCTCACATGCTCAAACAAGGTGGTACTATAGATCAAAATGTCATCAAAGTATACCACAACAAACTTACAGATGTATGATCTAAGGATATGGTTCATAAGGCGCATGAAGGTACTTGGGGCATTGGTGAGTCTAAATGGCATCACTAGCCATTCGTATAGACCTTACTTGGTCTTGAAGGCAGTCTTCCACTCATCACCCTCCTTCATCCTCACCTGGTGGTACCCACTCTTAAGATCTATCTTAGAAAATATGGTGGCTCCACTTAAATCATCTAGCATGTCATCTAATCGTGGTATGGGGTGCCTATACTTAGTGGTAATGTTGTTTATGGCTCGACAGTCTACACACATCCTCCAAGTGCCATCTTTCTTGGGTAGTAGTAACACGGGTACATCACAAGGACTAAGGCTTTCCCTAACATATCCCTTGTCTAATAGGTCCTGAACTTTATTCTCTAGTTCCTTAGTCTCCTCTGGGTTTACCCTATAGTCTGGTTTATTTGGTAAAGCAGCTCCGGGTATGAAATCTATTTGGTGTTCTATGCCCCTAAGGGGTGGTAACCCGTGTGGAATCTCTTCTGGGAACACATCTTTGAACTTGTCAAGCAACTTAGTGATCTCTGGGTAAAGTGTTAACTCATCAGTACCTGCACTCAAAATCTCTTTAAAGATCATTAGTAGCATTGTGTGTTTGGTAGCAACAGCCTTTCGGATGTAACTAGGCCTAATAAGAAAATTAGATTTAACAGATTTCTCATTCTCCTTAACCATTTGTAAATGCATTTCATGAACTTGTACTGGGGTGAGAGGTGCCAAAATAATTTTTCTCTTATCATGCATGAAAGTATACATGTTCGAAAGACCATCATGTTTGGTTTCCCTATCCCATTGCCAAGGTCTACCTAAAAGGACATGGCCAGCTTGCATGGGTACGACATCAAACACTACCTCATCTTGGTATTTGCCAATGCTAAAAGAAATCGTTACTTGTTCTTTCATCTGAAGTTCCACTTTGTCATCTAACCACCTAAGACTATATGAATGAGGATGCTTAGTCTTTTCTTGGACAATTGTTTCAACCATGTATGTATTAGCCGCATTGGTACAAGACCCACCATCAATGATGAGATTACATACCTTGCCATTGATGGTACATCGGCTATGGAAGATGTTCTCCCTTTGGATGGTCTCAGCTGGTTGAACTTGGGCATTTAGAACTCGTCTGATCATCAAGCTCTCTCCCACATCCGGGTACTCAATCTCTCCAAACTCTTCTTGGACCATCGGATCATCTTCATCATGGGACTCATACCCCTCATCAGTGAGTAGCATGACCCTCTGGTTTGAACATTCTCTAGCCATGTGCCCTCGGCCTTTGCATTTGAAACAATTGATGTCCCTAGAGCGTTGAGGGTTGGTATTCCGGCCAGGTTTTGTCCGGGTGTCCTTGTTGGGCTCAGTGGGTCGGCTCTTGTTCTGGTTACCTAGGTCAATCCCTTTGCCCTTGTCTACTAGCTTTGGGTAGTTTCGGGAGTTGTTGCTTGAGCCCAAAGCAGTCTGCGGTTTACTTCTAGTGGACTTCTTTTTAAGATGTTGCTCGGCTTGGATGGCCAAGTGGAATAGATATTTGAAGTCTAGGCAGTTCTGTCTTTCCACCTTGCTACTGATCCGGTCAATCAACCCATCCACAAATTGTGACATGATGGATTCTTCATCTTCATTGAGGCCAAGACGGTTCCTCCATCTTTCAAACTTCTCATAGTACTCTTCCACCAACTTAGTACCTTGCCTTAAAGTCCTAAAACGCCTTTGTAGGTCCATGTGGAAGTGTTGGGGAACAAACCGTTGGTGCATTAGATCCTTCATATCTATCCATGACACAAGTGGCCTTAGTTGGTTCCTCCTCCAGTCTGCGGTGACTCTATCCCACCATATCAAGGCATTGTCTGTCAGTTAGACTACTGCAAGGGCTATCCTCTTGGGACCCGGATGGTTGTAGTACTCAAAAATTTGGTCCATCCTCTTCTCCCAGTAAATGTAGGCCTCAGGGTCCACCTTTCCAGCATAGGCGGGTGCCTCTAACTTGATGTGGTTCTGGTAGGGAGCTTGGGCAAGTCGTGCTCGGGGAGGTGGGTTGTAGTCCTCCTCTTCTTCTTCCCCAAAGTCCTCTTGGGCCTCATGTCTCCTCGGGTTTGGTTGGGGATGTGGTCCAGAGTCATCTTCTTGACGTTGATCCCAAGTGCTCGGGCCAGGGTTGTCATTGATGTGCACTCCAGCCTTCCTTGGGGGTGCCCTGGTTTGGAAACGCTGATTTTGGGGGGTTCCCAAGTCGACTCTCCGAATAGGCCTAGGAATCGGCCTTTGCTCAATACGGGTCAACTGATCACCTAAGTCTTGGCGAACTGTGCCAATGTCCTTCCTCATGTTCCTCATTTCATCCTAGAGGTCATGGATAGCTTGCATGAGGGCTGATTGAACCTCGTCTCCCATGGTGTTCCTTGCACAAAAAGAAAAAAAAAGGTTAAGACTCAAAATGTAAAGATAAAATAAGAAAAATGGAAAATGCAATATGCTATTTTGTAACATTTTAATAAAAATGGAAAATGTAAACTAAGAAATTGTAAATATAAATTTTTCGTGAATACATGAAGGGAATCGAAAATCTAGGAAGGGAATCAAAAATCTAGGAAGAAAATGGAAAATTACTAATGCACTCGACCAAGAAAGGCAATAGCCGATACTCTCGACCACGAAATAAGGGAAGTGTATCCGGATTCGACTTGGTCCTCAAGTTTTCGACTAACAGCCTCCTAAAAACTAAATCAATTCGACACAATGACTAAAGATGAGTTTCTAGGTTAAACAAGATGATACGGATGCTAAAGTTCAAGGACAAGTTGATGGTATGGCCGATGATACAATGCGATGGGTACTACGGTTTGGATGCAAGGAAAACTATCACGAAACAAGATGCAGCAAAAACTAAACGATTTTTATGACTTTTTCTGTGATTATGCAAAGTAAACTAGATGAACAAGGATGAACAAACGATTTTTTTCGGTTTATGAATGCAACAAAACAATTAACAAACGATTGCAAGTATAGAGATGGATAGATGCAACTTTTGCTGAAGGAACATCAGCTGTGATACCAGAAATGATACAAGCCTAGGCTGACATAGGCTTATAAGATCTGAGGTGAGAGAGATGGATTCGATCTACAAAAGGGATGGATGAGTTGGGACTGATCTAATCAATACAACTGATCAAGATGAACTAGGACTGGATGGAAACAAAGTGCACCACACGAGGGATGGGAAACTCGTGATACAACACAAACTCTTGGTCGTGGAGGTACTGGTCTCACAAGGAAAAGAGAGGCGAGTTCTTTCTAGATCTCTAAGGGTTTTCACTAGGAAAAGTTCAGGTTTTATATCATGGGTATAAAAGTACAAACGGCTTATAGGGGACTTATATAGATGTCCAATGCCGTGGGTGCCTTCGAGGGTCTTTGAAGCAAATAATACAAAGTTTTGGACTTAATGAAAATCCTAATTGGCGTGCAAGCCATCTAAGAAAGTTTGGGAAATAAATTCAAATAAAAAGAAACAAAAGGACCAAACTGCAAAACAATCAAACCGTTAGAAATGGGAATTTAAATGCTTACCTTCTTACCTTTTGGGTTGGTTTGATTGGCTCTTGATCATACTAAGTATGCTGAACTTCAATGCTGATAACCAGGAGGTTGTTGTGTGTTTGGTCTAGAATGAATGGCCAAAGATCTTCACTTGTGGTCTTGATCTTCTCGGATGTTCCATCACTCTTGGGGCTTGGTTCTTGATCAACTTGATCTTCATTTGGCTTAACCTCGGTTGACTTTACCTGAAAATGATCAACAGAAAACATCATGCTCTCGTTAAACTTATGCTGAAGTATCTTAGCTCTTTGTCTAGTCATGGGTCCTTTGAACACAATAGGCATGGACACTTCTTGGGCAGCTTCTGGTTGGGACATCTTGGTGATCATGTCCTGGATGTCAGGTTTGGTTAGGTCTGGTTCGGGTTCAAGCTGAATTTCCTCATCACAAGAGGACATAAGCAAACAGATTCAAACTCAACAAAGTGGAGAGACCATCTACTGTAGTAGCTACTTGTACTGCGAAGAGTTCCAAACAGTTTTTGTGGCATGAAAAGGGGTTGGTATACCTTGTATTTGAGCCAAGGGAGATTCTTTTATGCTGACTTTCAGAGTAATGCATGGGAAGGTTATGGTCAAGGTTGATAATCTAGAAGATTTGGATTTGAAGAAAACCTTTTTAAAGGAGGAGGAGATGGTGCGATCCTGACCAGCCTCAACTTCAAGGGATAAGAGACCAAGGAAGAATCAGCTATAGCCTGGAATATAGCACGTCCTAGTGGTCTGAAATGGACCCAAGAAAATTCTAATGGGCTTACTAGAGAGCTTATTGGCCTAATTCATGAGGTATTGGACCGAGAGAATGCTATGGGCCTTGATGAGGCATTTATCAAACATGGCATGACTATGGGCCAGCATGGACGAGTAGTAGGCAAACTAATTGACTACGAAATGGATGAAATGAAGCTAGTTGGAGAGGAAATGGAATGGAAAAGCAGTCATGATCCAGAAATGAACTCTTCAAACGGATATGGTCGAGAAATGGCTGGAAATGGAAGATGGAGAACTAGAGCTGGAAATGAAACACTATGAGAATTTTCATCATCCAAATGAGTATAAGAAGCAACTTATTCGGGAATGGACTGATGTGGAGCGATTCCAACAAAAATTTGGCCAAAAGGGCCTTAACGGCCCATGAAGATAAATGATTGACCATCATGGCCCATCTTTTGTCTATACATGTTTTCAAAGATAATATGACTTTATTTTTTATGTATTTAGGCTTTTATTTTAGTTTAAACCAATTAAGAATAGATTTGGTTCTTATAAACCAATTAGAATCATGATTAAGAATTGGTTTTCACCAAACCAACTTGGTTTTGGTTTATGATTTCTATTTTCTATTATAAACAAGATGTATGCATGACCTGAGAGGCAGTCAATCAATAGATAAACTGTTTCAGTCAAATTTCTCTGTATATATCTCGTTACTCTTTGTTCTTATGAACACCTTCCATCACTAAAGGAGAGTGATCTCATGTGGATCATACTAGACACTAAGCAGAGTTATCATGTGTCTCAGGAGTAACAAAAAATCTTTAAAACAACCCATAGTTTTAGGAGAAGTCCATCTTCATCCCATATCAGCCACCCACGCCCCTTCAAGTGATTCATGGAGACACAACCATTCTAGAACCGTAGCAAGTCCAATGGAGCCAAGAATGGATATCCAAGTGGCATCCTTCAAACCATCACGACCCCTCCCTAGTTTGTCTTGTCTAAAACACTCCATATGGATATCCAAGTGATCTCAATTGGTACAGACCTGGAATGGTTGTCTCTCCCTGGATCACTTGAAGGCGGCATGGGTGGCTGATATGGGATGAAGATGGACTTTTCCTTATAACTTTGGGTTGTTTTAAATATGTTTTGCTACTCCTGAGACACAGGATAAACCTGATTAGTTTCTAGGATGATCCACAGGAGATCACTCTACTTTAGTGATGGAAGGTGTTCATGAAGACCAAAGGATAACGAGATCTCTACAGAGAAGTTTGACTCAAAAGGTTTATTTATTGATGGACTGCCTCTCAGGTCGTGCATACATCTTGTTTATAACAGAAAATAGAAACCCTTAACCAAAACCAAGTTGGTTTGGTGAAAATCAATTCTTAATATTAATTCTAATTGATTTGTAAGAACCAAATATATTTCTAATATATTTAAACTTAAATAAAACCTCAAATATATTAAAAATAAAGTCCTAATATCTTTAAAATCGTGCATAGACAAAAGAATTGGCATAAAGCCCTTTTCAGCCAAGTCTTTATTGGGCTCGCTCTGCTTCAATCCAGGTCCGAATAAGTTGCTTCTTATACTCATTTGGATGATGCCAATTCTCTTGATGTTCCATTTCCAGATCTGGTTCTTCATCTTCCATTTCCAAGCTATTTCTCGACCATATCGGTTTAAAGAGACCATTTATGGATCATGACTGCTTTTTCATTCTATTTCCTCTCCAACCAGCTTCATTTCATCCATTTCCTGGTCAATTAGGTTGCCTACTACTCGTTCATGATGCCCCATAGTCATTCCAGATCTGATAAATGTCTCATCAAGACCCATAGTCTTCTCTTGGTCCAATACCTCATGAATCAGACTAATAAGCTCTCTAGTAAGCCCATTACTATTTTATTGGGTTCATTTCATACCCCTAGGACGTGCTATTGTCCAGGGTATAGCTGGTTCTTCCTTGGTCTCATATCTCTTGAAGTTGAGGCATGTCAGGATCGCACCATCCCCTCCTCCTTTAAAAGGAATTTTCCTCAATCCATACCTTCTAGATGATCAACCTCGACCATAACCTGCTTCCCGTGCATTACTGAACCTCAGCATAAAAAGACTCCCTCCAGTCTCAAATACAAGGTATTCCAACCCCTTTTCATGCCACATCAACTGTTTGGAACTCTTCTCAGTACAAGTAGCTACTAAGGCAGATGGTTTCTCCACTTTGTTGAGTTTGAATCTGTTTGCTTATGTCCAGTTGAGTCCAACACACATCTTTCTCTTTGACATGTGACCACATACTCTAGGATTAGTCTTCTTCTGATCAGGTGGTCGTGTACATTGGTCCCCATACTCACTCTCAAGCTTTGGCTTCTCTTTAACCACAACTAGTTTCTGTTTTGGTCTTCTCAGCTTGTTATGATTAGTTACGGACCTGATCAACGACGTATTGCTTCCTGACTCTCCCTCCTTATCACTGCAAATGGTTTGGATCACACCATCCTCTCTCGGTTCAAAAGGATTTGTCCACAAAACATGTTTTTCAAGAGTGAATGAGCCTTCTAAGTTGAGCTTGAATGCAGCTGTTTTTTGGACCAGAGTGTTGTTACTTCTTCTAAACACAAACAAGCTTCCTCCTGGTTCAAAAATAACTTTCTGAAGGCCTTTGAAAACTCTCAGATGCTCCACTAACCTGATAAGAAGACATATCACAGGTCTGATCAGTAACCCATAAGTTAAAGTCACAAAACTATCAACTTGATCAACCATAGAAAACGCGAATTTAGGAGCTTTAGATGACCCTCCATGAACTTTTTTTTCTTGTTTTGTTTGATCAGGCACGTGGTCACACTCAGCTTGTGGAACTTGTGCTTCCTCTTCTTATTTTAGACAAAGAGTTGTATGTTCTGGTTCACATTCATGACTCTCCTCAGTCTACTTTATTGGTGAAGCTAACATAGAAGGTTGCAGCTTTTCCTCCTCTTGTTTCAGTGATAGATCATGAACCACTGATCTTCTCTCAGCAGGTTTTGATGGTAGTTCAGACCAACATCTAAACTGATCCAAAGCGATAAGCTTTGTTGCTGCTTCTGGTTTTATCTCAAAAAGTTTACACTGTGGTACAAATCTCTTCTTCATCATGATCTTTATCTCAACCCAAGAAGTAATTTGTTGCATTTCATCGAATATCCTAGTCTGAGAAACTCTATGCCACCAAGTGAATGCACTTCCACAGAATCCAGTGACTGCTAGGCATACCTTCTCTTTTAAGTGTAGTATTGGAGTCCAAAGATAAACTCCATCTTCTTTTCCCATTCTAGGTATGCTTTTTTATCAACCTTTCCATAGATGGATGGAATTGTGAGCTTTTCTTCATATCCAGACATAGAAGATCGTTTGTCAATTGTTAAATTTCGAGATATTTGTTAAAACTTCAAACCTAACCTTCAAGTGGCTCAGATACCACTTGGTACGGCTCTGGAATGGTTGTATCTCCTTGGATCATTTGAAGGGGGTGTGGATTGCTATTATGGGTTGAATATGGACTTCTCCTTAAAACTATGGGTTGTTTTAAAGATTTTTTGCTACTCCTGAGATATAGGATAACCCTTCTTAGTGTCTACAATGATCCACAGGAGATCACTATCCTTTAGTGATGGAAGGTGTTCATGAAGAACAAAGGATAATAAGATCTCTATAGAGATATTCGACTGAAAAGGTTTATTTATTGATTGAATGTCCCTCATGTCATGCATACATCTTTTTTATAACAGAAAATATAAACCATAAGCCAAAACCAAGTTGGTTTGGTGAAAATCAATTCTTAATCCTAATTCTGATTGGTTTATAAGAACCATTCTTAATTGGTTTAAACTTAAATAAAAGCCCAAATACATTAAAAATAACGTCCTGATATCTTTAAAACATGCATAGAGAAAAGATGGGTCATGGTGGTCGATCATTTATCTTTATAGGCCGATAAGGTCATTTTTCGGCCAAGTCTTCATTGGGCTCGCTCCACATCAATCCAGGCCAGAATAAGTTTTTTATTATACTCATTTGGATGATTAAAATTCTTCTAATGTTCAGTTTCCAGCTTTGGTTCTTCATCTTCCATTTCCAAACTATTTCTTGACCATATCGGTTTGAAGAGTCCATTTCTGAATCATGACTGCTTTTCCATTTCATTTCATCTCCAACAAGCTTCATTTTATCCATTTCCTGGTCAATTAGGTTGCCTACTACTTGTCCATGCTGGCCCATAGTCATTCCAGGTTTGAGAAATGCCTCATAAAAGTCCATAGCCTTCTCTCGGTCCAGTACCTCATGAGTCAAGCCAATAAATTCTTTAGTAAACCCATTAGAATTTTTTTGGGTCCATTTCAGATCACTAGGACGTGCTATAGTCTAGGATATAGTTGGTTCTTCCGTAATCTCTAATCTCATAGTTGAGGCTGGTCACGATCGCACCATGATTTGTTATTGTTTCTTTAATCTTTCTAATTGTGTTAATTTTTAGTTAATTTTTATTTCCTTTACAGAATTTTTTTCTGCAAATTGAGAAATTCCGATAAATGGGGTCATCGAAAATCCCTTTCTAATTGACAATAGTCATTGAAAAACTCTTTTTCAGAATCATATTAGAGGCTGATCGTCATCTAGCATTTCCATTTAAATTTATTTCCAAATGACAGATCAACCTGCAGGAATATGGGATTGTGATACAATACTAGACCATTAAAGGAACTGGGCAATAATAACTTGTTATTTAGCTTATATTCGTTACTCGTGTCATTTCTGTCTTGAAAAATCATGTATTTGACTGGCTATTAAGTCAAATAATAAATCAACATATTTTGTTATTTCCACTCCAAGTGAAGTATCAAATCCCTATATATTTCTAATTCTTATCTCGCTATTTACTCAATTATATTTTACTTGTTACAAAATACTTGTTACCAGTTAATAAATATTTATTACTTTTTAATAAGTATTCGTTACTTGTTAATAAGTATGTATCATATACAAAACTATGTATTATAATTCTAAATTTATCAAAATTCAACCAAATGTAAATAGTTTATAATAAGTCCAAATTCCGAGTAACTAAAATAAATCCAAATCCACTATACAATAAGCCTTCTAATGTATTTACTGTGGGGCTGTTCGTCTCCTCATCCATATGAACCATTTGGATGAAGATGTGAGTTTTGTTTGTTTAGACATTAAAAATATAAATCATCTAGATGGCTCATCTGAATGACTTTTGAAATTATAGACTTAATTTTAAACTTCATCTGGATTGATCAATTTGGATCATCTTGATGAAGATGGTTTTGTCAAAATAGTATAATGTCTATTATAACATTTATATAATTCACAAATTACAAACCTAAACCTAATATCATTTTGTAACTCATGAAAAAAATGAGAAAACCAGATTTTCCCACCAAAACCGAAAACATGTTTTCCCGTCAAATCGGAAAACGTATTTTCCCGCCAAAACTGAAAAATGTGTTTTTCGCAAAAACCGAAAACTGTGTTTTTCCCGCAAAAACCAAAATGCGTTTTCCCACCAAAATTGAAAATATGTTTTTTCCGCCAAAACCAAAGAACGTGTTTTTCCTGCCAAAATTGAAAACACGTTTTTTCACCAAAACTGAAAACCGGATTTTCCCACCAAAATCGAAAACGCGTTTTTCCCGCCAAAACCGAAAACGCATTTTTCTGTCAAAGCCAAAAATGCATTTTTCCCGCCAAAACCGAAAATCGCGTTTTTCCCGCCAAAACCAAAAATGCGTTTTTCCCGCCAAAAACACCTTCTACGGCCTAACACTCATATATGCATTTTAATGATTTAAGAATCTATATATAATTGGAAAAAAAAATCAAGTAAAATTTACTGATTCACAAATCTAATATATGTATTTTAATAAATGTTTATAAATCAGGAGGTTTTGTTCATATTTGTGTTTTTGTGTTTCTAAATACATATTCATATTTATTGTGAAATCAACCCATTAATACCAGATGCCGTTAGCTCAACTAGAATGACTTTGTTTATTATGTTCGAGGTCTTCAATTAAAATGGTCATTGGAATAAAACTAATATTACATGTTGTAATTTTGGGCGCAGAGATTACGAGATTCGGTTCCGAACCTCATAGTATTCAATATAAAAAGAAATCAATACATTAATAAATATGTATGATTGAATAACACATGATTTGAATAAAGATTTACAAATTATAGAATCAATAAGATATGATTTTAACATATATTCTAAGATTCTAGAATCAAATAACACTTAACTTTTTTAGATTTTCAACTCTATTAAAATACCAAAATTAAGAACCATGCTTGCAACACTATCTGTTGTAAAGGAAATTATCTAGAATTTGAGTACCATTTAGTACATTACATGGAATCGTATTTTGATATCATAACAGTAAAATGGGTGAATATCATATTATTATATTGTTGAGATTGATATGAATAAAAGAATATACACGTATTATATAACTCTAACCTGATAAGATTAATTTATTTACATCAACAGGTCAACTGTACTCGTCTACAAATAAAGACTACCTGTTTTCGGTAAACCCATATCTAGAAATTACATTTAAAAAGATTGTATAAAACCATGTATAAATTGGATCTTCATCATCAACACATAAGCACTATCAACTAATTCTTTTTTATTTTATTTCTAATTTACTTAATAAAAGGGAATCTAAGATGATGAGAAATGCTTTTTTGATTATGGTTCTTGTTTTTGCAATGACTTTGCCATATCATATAATGCTCAACCGACAGATCCTCATGGGTGTCTCTGGAGACATTTAGGGGCAGTACAAAAGGATGCCACCAACATCTAAGAGAACTTTTTCATTTTCATTTCGGATTCGGTGGGCTCAAGAAAGCAAGATATAGAACAGTTTCTAAGTTACAGATTTATGTTGGCCAGCTATCTTCTGGGCATGCCTTCTTCTCAAAAAACAATTACATTGAAGTTTTTGGGTATTTTATTTGTATGATATTTTAAAAGTGAAAATAAAAGATTATGTACTAGGATAATTTATTGACTATAATCATATTTTCGCATATTTTATTATTTATGTACTAGTTGATTTTAATATGTATTATTCGTGTAATTTTTTTTGTTCAAATACTGAAAATAAAGTAAATAACATGTTTAAAATTTCATTTTCTACTTGAGAATTTTTCAAAAATGACCTAAATTTGATTTGAATGCAAAATTGTATCCTAAAATTAATCATATAAAAAATAACCCAAAGAGTGTAGTGAATTGCAACCATCTCTTTATGAACAAACAAATAACCTATAATTACTTTTATGATTTTAATCCAGTGAATTCTATTCAGGTAAGTGAAGTCTTCTATGAGACTTGCACAATTATTCCAAATGATCTTAGAAATAGTTTATATTAAAATCTAAATAATGTAAATTTTGATTTACTAAAATTGAATTGTTTTCAATATAGCTGACTAAATGTAGCTTGTAAATCATGATTGTCAAGGTCTAGTAACATGATTGTAGTATTGTTTGTATTTTTTAAGGATTAGACTATAAAGTCTTAAAAAAAATTAAAATTAAAATTGACATATATGTATTTAGTTTTGTTTATATTAAACACTTTATATTTTTTGTTTAATGAAGTCTTTGTTGCTATTTAGTTTGTTATATATGTATTGAAAATCCCATTTCTAATTTTACTAAATTTATAGAGAAAATATAAATTTGTGAATAGAAACTTATAAAGATTTGAGACATCACCCTTTTTTAGAGTTTGACTACTAAAAGTAACTCCCGATACAAAATCTGAATATGTTCATGACTTGCTGCCTTGCTGCCTTGCTGCCTTGCTGGAAGAGACTATATATGTCTCATTCAACAATATTACATAGAAACAAATAATCATATAGTTATTAAAGAAATAATTGATGTAACAAAGATAAATGAGAAAACTGAGAACTTGTCCTGACCATTTTTGAAATGCTCATGAATCTTTTATCAATGGTTTAGAGATATTTGATGAATTAAGCAAATTACCAAAGCGATTCTTGCTCTTTTAGAATTTTTGCACATACTTTTCATGTGTTGAGAGCTTGTCAAAACTTAGGATGGGTTTAATCAATTCGTTGTAAGTAGGAATGAGGGTTATCAGTAGGCCAAAGACCTTGTCTTGTTCATGCCTCTCATTAAGGACAAACAGATCAACCGAGCTTGGCCTTAACATCTCAAGCTCAGTCTATAAGGATCTAAAGTTGCCAAAGTGTTTGGTGAACTCCATATCTTCTTGGCTGAAATCATTGATGGCCCTCTTTACTTTGAAGATCTGGCTCAAGTTTGAGGTATTCCCATAGACTCATTTAAGAGTCTTCCAAAGTGTCTTGGTGTTTTCACAATAGGAGTAAAACTCCAAGACTGATGATTTAAAGGAGTTAGGGATGATAGATAACACTTGAAGGTCCTCTTGAAACCACTTGCCTTCACCCACAAGGATAATCTCCTTACCATTTTGTTGGATTGGTTATTTTGGAGCTCTCCATAAACTAAGACCAACAAAAACTGTCTTGACCATCGTAGACCACAATATGTAGTTTATCCCTTTTAGGGTGATTAAAATAATCACTTGTCTTGAGTTTTTCATGGTCATGTCTAGACAAATGGTGAATAAAAATAGATTGGATGCGTGAGAGATAAAGAGAATATGAGTTTAATATTGTGATACAATGTATGAATATGATATTAATTTGAAGAGACCGAGAACAATAGAAAATAAATGAAAAATTATAGAGAATGGAGAATATAGAGAGAAAATTTGTTCTCTTAATCTTTACATCGTGGATACAAGATTTTTTAGTTGCAGATTTATTTTTTTGGAAGGCAAACAAACTTGACTTACTAAAAAAATAAAATAAAAAATATCTATTTTAATTGTTCACCTGAGTTAATGTTTACAAGTTACTTTCTTCACTTTAACACATCTGAATATTCAAAGGGCAACAAGGAGAATACGCAGGAGGGACCAGATGCTAACATTCAAATGACTTCTTACCAATCCACCAGAGGCATTAACATAAATTGAGCTGATACTCTGCCCCAAAGCACAACTGATCAACCGTGTGATGTGACTACAAAAATAAAACAAAGAAATGTAATTATGTCAGGGATTTTTTTGGAATACTTGTGGTTTTAACAATTAAAAAAAACCTTTATTGTGAGAAAATGGGTCACGTAAAAGGGATTTCAATTCAGATTTTTATTGGAAACTAGAGTAAAGGAATATAAAACTGAAAGAATTGTTTTGGCTGTCTTTTGAAATTGATCTATGATATCAAAGTATGAGTATAATACCTTCATTAGTTGGTTGGTGCTTGTTACGATTTCAGCAATGCTAGAAGAAGGGGGAGATGAGTTCTTTTACTCGATCATCTACGGATATAAGGAATTGTGTTGGCTGTTCTTTAACTAAAATAAAGAAATAAATAAAAATAAGGGGAAAAGAAGAGCACGGGGAAAATCGATTCTTGCTGGGGTACTCTAGTATCTTTACGCGAAACTTTCACCACATTTTCAATCTTCTAGTATTCTAGGTATTAAAGAAAAGTATATATTTAAACAACAGTATCTTTTTCAGAGATTCAACCACTTCATATCGTTTGTTGATGCTCTAAAAGACTAATCAACATGAGCAATAACTCTAATGTGACTATATTCTTTCTTTTACATAAAAAGGTCAAATGTACTGATCTACAAAAAAAAACTACCCATTTGGATACACCATATCTAGACATTCATTTTAAAAGATTGTTTAAAAACAAGTATAAAATGGCTCTGTTTTTTATCTACCCATTTGATACACCATATGTAGACATTCCATTACATTGTTTAAAAACAAGTATAAAATGGCTCTATCATCAACATGTAAGTATATATAAACCAAATGCTTTTGATTTCTCATTTGACTAATAAAAAGGAGTCTAGAGGATGAGGACTGATTTTATGTTCATGGTTCTTGTTTTCGCAATGACATTGCCATATTCGAGTACTCAACTGACAGATCTTCAAGCGTGCATTAAGATGGTTAAGGGTACCTCAAGTGAATATCGTAATCGTCTAAAAGGAATTTTGCATTTTCAATTCCATGGGATCAATAAATATTTTTGTGGAACCCTTGCTAATGTTACTGATTTATGTTGGCTAGTGATCTTTCCGAACTAACCTTACGTTCGTTTTGTCTTGAAGGGTATTTGCGTTTGGAAGTAATCCTTACATAAACGTGTTTTAGTATTTTATATGTCTGAGATCCTTAACATCTAGAATCAAAAATATATCCACTTTGATAATTTATTAATAATCATATTATGGCTCATTTATCATTATATCATTTAAGTAATTCTAAAATTTAAAATCTATTTCGTGTTATGCGTAGGTTTTATAAAATGAAAATATGTTGTAACAAATATCATCTTTCAATTTCATTAAGTGTGCAGAAGTTAAGTTTTTGATTCGTAAGTTTATGAATGAAAGCTAAAAATTCATTTTGAAGTACTGGATTTATTCAGTGTTTTTAGACATGTAAAAATAATTTTTAAGTACAAAACATGAACGCATCAATGTGGTTGTCTCTTAATTTCTATGAAGCCATTTCTGGAACGATTTCTCATTTATGCAATGTAACCACCTTTAAATTTAATAAAAAAATTGTGCACAAAAAAATGCATGGACCTACTAAAAATAATATATGGGTATCCATACACAATGCTTCACAAATTAATCTAATCTAATAAAATAGAATCATTAAAAAATATAATAAAAAGTCATATAAGACTACATTATTAGTTAATTATGACTTATATAATTATTTATATTAGTCAATTAACTAAATAAAAATTCTAAGAAATAAAACATAATATTCTTTTTCTAAGAAAATAATCATTCATCTATCTTATTAAATTAGAAGTAAAACTATGAAATTACCACTAAAATAATTTGTTAATTACACTCCAATGTTACTGAAATCCTACTTTATACTAATTTTTAATACTTTTTTGTCTTTTTGCAATTGAAATAACTATAAACATATCTATTATATTAAAATTGAAGTACACTTTGAAAATAAAAGAATTTTGTTATACATAAAGAAGACAAGGGAGGAACTAGTGTGTTTTATTCCATTAGTAATTAGTCAATTATATAGGATTACAATAGTTTGGGAACCAAGTAGAACTTGGGAAACAAGTAAACTTGACAATCAAGTAAATTTAAGATTTTCCCTAATGGAGATCACATAATATTCATAACACTTCCCTTTGATGTTCGTTATATCATAGTGCTTTCAAAACGTCGTAGATGTTGCCTTGTTAAAAATCTTACAAGGAAAACCTAGTGAGAAAGAACCATAGTTTAAGGAAAAAAGAGTGCAGCGCGTAATGACTCCCTTAATGTGTATAGAAGTCGAATTTTCACTTGAACGAACTTGTAAAACGAAAATCGGCATTCTTCTACAGTGTGTGAGTCTTCCTATGACTTGATCATTTTCTTCGATTCTCTTGATTTCAAAGACTTTAGGTCAGTGATAGACTTTCAACTCTAAAATTATCATAATCCTCTTTTTTAGTCTATCATTTGTGTATTCTTTGTTGCCTCGTTAAAACTTTGTCATGAAAAAAAACCCAGTGAGATAAAAACCATGATAAGGAAAAAGAATACAACCACACATTATCATATTTCTTCCCGTGGAAGCAATATCTTCAGGATGTGCATTCCAATCAAATATATCTCTTTTGGGAATTGAGCTTAAATAGAAGAACTCTTTAAATTTCTATTATAATATTTATGTCTTTAGATTTCTGGCCTATAATTACCATTTGACATAGACAATAATTTTTTAGTCTATTTAGACTTAAAGACAAATTTCTTTGCATATAATCGTCTAACCATTTGTTTTGTACATATGAATTGTTCATGCTCTTACTATAAAAGTTACTATTATGACTTTCTTTCTTGTCATGTGAAACATATTTTCCAGTCATGAAAGTATTAGTAACTTACTCAATAACATTTTAAGTATGGTACTTCATGACCAAAAATATACAAGCTCTTTAATATAGCCCATGAAAACAAATTTGTTTTAATTTAATCAAATATCTAGAGTTCCCGGGAACATGATTTTGATATCATCAATCTTTCATGGATTTCATCTTTTAGAGATTATCATTTTTCAGTGTGTCATATAATTAAAGTTCTTTCTTTATTGTCAAAATAATAAGAAACTTGAAAGTAGTTGCATCTACCACATGAAATTATATCTCTTCACAATCAATTTGATATTGATATTTCTTTGGTGCAACAACTCATTTATATCTCACTGGTTTTACACCTTTTAGTGTATGGACTACAAGTCCAAATATATTTCTCTTCCATGAGAGTTAATATCTTTGTCTATTGCTTCTTTCTAATTTGGCCACTCATTTATTTGTGTACACTTTCAATAGACTTTGTTTCATGATTCTCTTTCTCATTTATCATATCAACTGATACTTTGCATGCATAAATATCATCGACTTTGGTTTACTCATCAGTTCCATTTTATTTTATACATGACATAACTTATTGAGATCTCTTCTTTGTCTCAGGTACCTGAATTTCTTTTAGTCATGTTTAACATCTCTTCTGGAGATTATCCAAAAATTTATTCCTCTTGACCATTATTCATTTATGCTCCCTTTCATTTACGAGGATTTTTATCTTTGGAACTAATATGTCTACGACGCTGCAAGCGTGACTAGCAATTTGATATTGTTCTTCTAGAACATCAATTTTATTGGAGCATTTACAGCTGGTATATGTGACTTGATCACACTATATTAACTCCTTCTAGCAACTGTTTTACTAAGCTATGTAATAGAATTATCTTGTGGACTTTTAATTCACATTCTCTTTAGTCTGAGGATCATAGATAATTCATTTCAACTCATTTTACTTTTCGATTGTTTATTGTCTTCTCCTTATGTTGGAAATACTTCAATTTTAAAGCATTCAAAACAAGCATTATTTATATTCTTCGGGGATGGCTCTAGATGCTTAAGTATCAATGGAGATTTGTATCCAACATATATTCCCAACCTCATTTGAAAACTCATCTTAAGTAAAGCTCTGTGGTGGAGTAACCAGAATGTATATTGCACATCCAATATTCTTAGATGAAATGGTTGGTTTATGACCCAATACCAATGTGGGAGAGAACTAGATATTACTTATTGGCTTGATGCGAACTAGTGTTGCTCAAAAAGTTTAGCACTTATCCTGAATTTGCTATAGTCATCAAAGACTTTAAAAAGTGAATACACCAAGATTATAAAGATTCATGGTGGGTGATCAGTCCACCAACATCTTTTATTCATGCCAATAACTTCATTTGGCTAGTGAAAACTGTATTACTATTTTATCTTGTGAGCAATCAACATATGTCAAATTATTCAAAAGCATCTTCTTGTTCTTCAGACACATGAATCTTTAAGTATCTTTTCGTATCACTATTGAACCAAAATGATCAAACTAGTTCATGCCAAGTATTTTGTAAACTTCTGGTTTGCTATATTTTTTATCTCCATTATACTAATCTTTGTGTAGCACAATATATAAGAGGATGTAGAAACGTTCTCTAAAATACTTTTAGAGCCTTAAGAATACTTGTGAGTGAAATGAATTTAACATTTCTTTTCTTATTGTCTCAGAATTATTTGTCTAAAGATTACATTGACTTACTTTGAGAAGGATTCATCAATCTCAATTTAGTGTAAACATAATCTTTTAGATGTTTCACTTAATATAAAATGTGAGATTCTGTAACTCTTCCCCTCGAGATGATAACACTACATGTTTATCAATCTCGAATTAAATCTCATTTTAGAATCAATAATATACCCTATTTGGGTCATGTATTCTTTATTGGACCCTTCTTACTTTTAAAGACTTATGAGAATACATTAATATTTATTTACTCTTCTAGAGTATTCATATATATTCTTTTCTTGAGCTTTATATAAACTTTATTAACTTGTACTATACTCACAATATTTTTCTTCCATCTTTAGATGAGACCATCTCCAACTCCACTTCATTTTTCACTTTTTGCTTTATTTTGAAGCAAATTTTGCTCCAACCCTACCTCATTTTCTACTTCAAAATGAAGCCATGAACATTGTTGCTTCAAATTTGAAGATATACTGTTCACATCTTCATTTTTTGAAGATGAACTTTTTAAATTATAAATTGGTCCTTAACTTTTACTTATTCTTATCTTTTACCAAAATAAATTAAATATTTTAATATAACCCAATTAATTTCTAATTTCAGTTTTTATTTTCACAATATTAATTAAAAATATTAAATATACTAAAATCATTAAAAACTGTCCAAATGAAGTTGATGTTTGAGGAGGTTTTTGAACTTGTTGTTTTTCACTTCTTTCCAAAAAAATTTGAGTTTGCTCGGATTAAATGTATGCACAAACTTTTTGTTTATTTATTTATGTTTTTGTAATAATTTTTATTATATGATAATGTTAAATTTGTATTAAATAATATTTATGATGAGATATTGTTAAAATTAAACAGTTGGGTAAAACTTGAAAAAATAAAAAAGTAGAAAGTGTTGTTAAAAAATAATGATAAAATAAAGATGGAATATACTTATAATATTATTTTTACAAAGAGAAAATAAAGCAAACCATTGGAGTCAATGTGGCTTTATTTTTTACTTCATTTTGAAGAAAGTGGATTTTTGAAGATAAAAATGAAGTCAACCATTGGAGATGCTCTGAATAAATATATTTACTTTATTACCATCTTTATCTTTCAACTATAAGTGCAATATGAATTCGAAAAAAAAGAAACTCTTTGAATCATGACCTTATTTATATCCACATTCACGTCTACAACCACTTTTATACAACCACTTTTATGATCACTTTCTTGATCAATGCTATTTATGTGGATTTTTTTCTTAATATAAAATATCATATTCTCTTCAAGAGAATAGATATAATCCACTAGACATGATTTATCATATTACACCAAGATCTCATTATTTTCTTATTCTGAAGGAGACAAGATATACCTATAAGCTTCTTTAATATATTTTCTCAAGCATGTATGCTCGATAACATTATTTGTGTAAAAATATTTTTGCATCACTGATATTCTTTTCAGGAAATATTTTACTTTTAAACTTAGCTTCCAACATTGTTGAGATTTATTTACAGAGACTCAAGGTCTTGTAATCTTTAGATGTAAATAAATAATGAGCTTTAGATAATCACCTACATGTGACTATACCTTTTTTATTGTTATGTTCAGTGACATTCGCTTTAGGAAATGGAGCAGGACCAGTTGGTGGTTTTTCATGAAAAGCTCATTTTTTTTGCTGAGCCACAAGGAGACAAGATCAAAGTTTGAACAAGGCTGAGTTGTAATCACTTACAGACTTGAAGTTTTGTAAGATCAAAGTTTTTTTTTAGGTGGTTGTACCTTTCCTTCAAGTTGTTCCACAAGATTTCTGGATCTTATACAGTAAAGTACTCATTCTTAAGACCTCTATGGAGGTGATGACGAAAGAATATCATAGCATTTGCTTTATCTTAGCTTTGAGTTATTTCCTTCTAGGATTGTATCCTCAAATCCCTTTACACTAAGGGAAAACTCGGCATCTAGTGCTCAAGCCAAATATTTATCCAGTAATATCAAAATATTCAAATTCAAGACTAGTAAAATTTAACATAGTTCATTGAAACTATAAAATAATAATCATATTTCTGAAATAAAACAAGGAAAAAGCAACGTTTAATAGAAAGTAAATTTAGAACGTAAATTGTATATGCATAGACTTGTGTATAAAAATCAAAAAGACAATATCAATATTCCATGTTCAATGCATTAACTTTTCTCATAAGTCATCTTCCAAATAAATAAATAATTGTATTACTAATCTAACACACCTATGTCAAATTTTCTAACATAATAATATGTAGCGATAAATTAAACACGTGAAACATATGACTTGATGACATACTATATGTTAAGTATTAAGAACATTAAATTATATGGAGACGTTCGTTAAACATTCGTACCTTAATAAATTAACTAGTATGCAATAAACAATTTTCATCCATATATTAAACAAGTGAATGAATTATGGTTTCGAATGAATATACTAAATAATATATGAAACATTAAACGTGTCACTACATGAAGAAGCAATGTAGTGACTCTATAAGAAAATAAATAATGTGTTATGCAATAACGTGATGACTTTCAATAGTAAAATATAAGCATACATATGATTAACAAAGAGAGCACATACAATTGAGCATTAGCTTATAAACATCGACAAGATCTTTTTCAATCGAATGATTTTCTTTCTTTGAAACAAGGGTAGATCAATATTGTCGAATAAAACTCCTAAGCTCATACTGTGTATGAATCGATTTTTATAAACCATGAATTGATAATAAGCATGGTTTGAAGAAGGATTGGATATAGAATAAAAATATACTATAAATAAAAATCTATACCTATTAGCTTATGATCGCTAGAGCTTTGTGCTGATAACGTGTTAAAAATAAATAAAAAGAATAGAGGAATTGATGTGTTTTATTCCATTACTAATGAATCATTTATATAGAATTACAATAGTTTTGGAACCAAGTAGAACTTGAGAAACAAATAGACTTGACAATCAAGTAAATATAAGATTTTCTTTAATGGACATCACATAATATTCATAACAAACTTTATTTTCTCATTAATATTGATGTTTGTGCCACTAACATTAGAACTACTCCTTTAATACACCATTAGATACGGATCCGCTCGGTGAGGCAGTTTTTACTATAACTGAAATTGACATAAAGGTAATTAGTATTTCAATGATATCAATTATTGAAATTTATGGTTATTACATTCATTTTTGACCAGTTATTTCCTAAACCCTTCTAAACATAAAGAAGGTCTTGATCTTCTAAGGTCTCATCAATGTGAGGAGCAGAGACTGGTCGAGTTACTTCTCATCAACGTGAAGATCTGAGATTAAAAAGCCACCAAGATTGTGATATTACCCTTTTCCCAGTACCTCTTGGATCCACCGACTCAAGCTCAGCAGGCGCGATTATTGGCACTCTGGCACTCGGTGATCTTTTCCAAAACGAAGCATTCACTAAAAGCACCGACTCAGCTTCTACTTGCCGTGCTTTAGTCAATGTCCTTTAAGAACAGCCCACTGAAGAAATGAAAGTAGTGGCTATATGTGCTCTTCAAAACGAAAGAGCGGTTGTTGGGGCAGGTGGTGTGCAGGTCGTCTCGGATCTGTTCAGTTTCAGTGACCCAGATACATCTGTTCAGGTTGCGATGTTCGTAAAACTACTTTTCTCTAAGCACACCGTGCAAGAATACGCATCTAGCGAGACCATCAGAGCAATTACTGGTAAAAAAATCTTTGTTCCTTCATAATTTCGGTCTGCTCAAACCTATTGTTCATTTTATATGTTGTTTTTGCTTTGCAGATGCTACTGAGAAGGACTTATGGGCCACCGGAACCGTGAATGATGAATATCTAAAAGCTTTAAACTCTTTTTTTAACAACTTCCCACATCTAAGAGCCACCGAGCCTGAAACACTAAGTATACCGCATCTAGTTACATGAAGGAATCCGTTGGTAACCCTAGCTTGTACTGCAAGATAAAACTTGGTAACACTCCTCCTAGACAAACCAAGGTAAGAGAGGAGTCATCACTGGGCTGGACAAAATATCTGTAAATTTTGATTCAATTCGTTTCAATTCAAGCAGAAAGATCTGGATATCTATGTAACTCTGCGAAGCAAAACAAATACTAAAATACAATATCTGTAAGAAACAAATCAAGCCACAAATACTAATTTTTATAGGAACGGATAACCGATTCGACCTGTTATATGTGTATATATACATATATTTGAAGAGTAATATATATAGGTTATATAAATAATATATTTTATAGAAGTTTTATAGTATTTTTATTTATTAACTTTATTATATTAGTTATTAGAATTATAAAAAAATAGGATTTTGTTTTTGTAATAAATTATTATTATTTTATATTATAATGGAATTTTATTTATTTTTATAAAAAGTATTTTAATGCTAGACACCGAATATCCACGTGGCTAAGGATCGTCGAATCAGATAATTGATTATTCGGACGAAACTGATTAGATCACAAATACTTTGGATATTCAATCTGTAACCACTCCTAGTTATCACCCTTTTCTTCAGCTCTTACTGTGTCTAGTAGAAACAAACAAGCTGTGCCGTTCTATTAATTCAGGTGATATCGACCGGTCCAACTCCACAGTGGGACGAGAGTTTCTCATGGTCATTTCAGAGCCCTCTTAAAGGACAAAAAACTCCACATTTCATGCAAGAACAACAGCAAAATGGGAAAGGTATGTCCATTAAACTTAACAAGAGTCGATTCTAGGAAATTCTTGACCTGAAGCAAATTTTAAAAAATGGGCCGTTTTGGTGGGGAATCGAACCCTGGTTGCGGGAAGAGAAACTATAGTTTCCAGATTTCGCCACTGGACTAAAGGAGACTTTGGCAAATTTGTGGCCAAAATTTTCTTTATAATAAAAGGGCCGGAAGCCACTGCTTCCTTGGCTTGGCCCAAGGGCCGGAAGCCACTGCTTCCTTGGCTTGGCCCAAGGGCCGGCTCTGACTTAGCTAATATGTAACATTTTTTTAAAAATTGCGGGCTATCTGAACCAGTGGCTCTTCTGTAGAGTTCATTTGGGAAAGTAACGATCCAAATCGACTAGGTGGTAAAGTGGAGCAGTTGCAGGTGAAAACTTTTTGTTACCAGAAAGCAAAGTGGCCCCAGATACCTTGAGATTGAATTTCAGGGTCTAACAAGTAAAAACACCATGTAATTTATGTTATTATCGTTTTTGTTGAGGCGAGAATTCTTCAATCAAAACTTGTTTTTGGCAAATTTTTCTATTATCGTTTTTGATTATTGTATTGCTACATGTTTATAGTTTGTATTGTAGTGTTAATGGTTTGGTGATTTTGTCGGTGGTGAGCTTTTGGTTTCCTAGCTGGGTCATTCTCTTCTGGGCCTGCTAAGTGACACAAGACAAAGACCCGAAGCCCAATATACTTTAGGGTTAGTTGCAAATAAACCTAAAGTATCGAGTATATATAATGCACATAAACGTTTGTTATTATTGAGATTGTTTTGGTGGTCATCAGGGGCTAGGGTTCTTATACTAAGGCATATTGTTGTCTAAAGTGTTTTACGATCTATTCTTATCTTGCTGAATTCAGTTGTGTGAAAGAAGAATATCTTGTGTAATCTTGTTCTCTTTCTCTATTAGTGAAATCTTGTGGGAGACGGATCCCACCCGAGACGTACTGGTTAGAGGCCAGGAACTCGGTGATCAATTTCTTGTGTCTTAAGCAAAGAAGAATTAATCATCTAATTCACTATGTTTTCTAACAAGTGGTATCAGAGCGATCCAGGATAAAGATTGCGGGTTGAAAGAGAAAGAATCTATACACAAATCGATAACAGTTTATTGAAACCTTGATCTGGTATGGATCAAATAACGGGTAAACTGGATGGTGATAAATTCGACGACAAAGGAGACTTCGGCCTTTGGAAACATAAGGTAATGTGTCAGTTGGAACTTCTAGGCCTTGAGACAGTTCTTGATGATGGCTCGGTTGAGTCATCAGAATCCGACAAACAAGGAGACGGAAAGGAGAAGAAAATTGATCCTAAGTTTGATCAAAAGGATAGAAGAGTTAAGAACCTACTAAAGATGAGTTTGAGTGACGTAATCTTAAGAAAGGTCATGAAGGAGGCCACTGCACTTGACATATGGAAAGCTCTTGAAAGAGACTATCAGACTAAGACACTTCCAAACAGAATTTTCTTGAAGCAGAGATTCGCTGGTTTTAAGATGGAAGAGTCTAAGAGTATTGAGGAGAATTTGGACTGTTTTCAGAAACTTGTTGACGATTTGGCAAGTCTAAATATTCAGATAAGTGATGAGGATTAGGCGATTCAGCTCTTGACAAGTCTACCACCACCTTATGAACCACTGGTTCATACCCTAAAATACGGAAGTGGTAAAGATACACTAACAATGACGGCTGTCACCACATCAGCTTACTCCAAGGAATCTGAACTAAATGAGAAGGGGCTGTTGAATAAAGCTAAGTCACAATCTGAAGGTCTATATGTTGAAAACAGAGGAAGAACAAATCGGAGACCAGATAGAAGCGGAAATAGGTCATGGAAGGGAAGATCAAAGAGAAAAGGCAGATCTAAGTCAGTGCACCGATCTAACCAAATTGGAAAAGGGGGATGTTTCATATGTGGTAAAGAAGGTCATTGGAAAAGGGAGTGTCCTGATAAAAACACAAGAAGAAACACAGAGTCTGCTAACTTGGCAGATGCACCTCAACAGCCGATTATACTCACAGTTAGCACACAAGAATCTCACAGGGAATGGGTAATGGATTCTGGATGCTCATTCCATATAACTCCTCACAAAGATTCTTTATTTGATCTGGAAGAATTCGTTGGTGACAAGGTTCTTATGGCCAACAACACTCAAAGTGAAGTTAAGGGGATCGGAAAAGTTCGAATTCTAAATCCTGACGGTTCCACGGTCATATTGAGTGATGTTAGATACATACCTGACATGAGTAGAAATCTAATTTCTTACGGTATGTTAGAAAAGGCTGGATGTCGATATGAGGGAAACAGTTTCATGATCCACTTCTATAAAGGGGATAAAGTTGTTCTTACTGGGAAGTATGACGCAGGTTTATACTATCTAAAAGGAGAAGTAACTAGTGGAAATGCAAACGTTTCGAAAGAAGCTATTGACATGACAAAGGTTTGGCATTCTAGACTGGGACATATGAGTCTAAACAACATGGATGTTCTGGTAAAGGAAGGTTACTTGTCAAAGAAGGAAGTTAATAAGTTGGGATTCTGCGAAAGCTGTGTGTTGGGGAAATCTCATAAGCAAAGCTTCCCAACTGCTAGACACACAACTAGAGGAATACTGGATTATATACACTCTGATCTATGGGGATCTCCTTCTATTTCCAAAAGTCTTGGAGGGTGTAAGTATTTTGTATCCTTTATAGATGATTTCTCTAAGAAAGTTTGGATATACTTCTTGAAATCAAAGGATCAGGCGTTTCTAAAGTTTAAAGAGTGGAAAGACACGGTTGAAACTCAGACTAAGAAACGGATAAGATATCTAAGAACAGATAATGGACTCGAGTTCTGTAATACTCAGTTCGATAATCTATGCAAGGAATCAGGAATAATAAGGCATAAGACTTGCACCTATACACCACAACAAAACGGTGTATTAGAAAGGATGAACATGACAATTATGGATAAAGTAAGATACATGTTGGCTGAGACAGGATTGGGAGAAGAGTTTTGGGCTGAAGCTGCTTCGACAACTGCATATCTAATCAACCGATATCCTAATTCGGCTCTAAATTCTAAGTTACCAAAACAAGTCTGGAGCAGTTCAAAACCAGACTTTACACACCTTAGGAGGTTTGGATGCACAGCTTATGTCCACAAAGTTCAAGAGAAAACTAAGCCAAGAGCTCTAAAAGGGGTGTTCTTGGGATATCCTTTCGGCGTCAAAGGATATAGAGTGTGGTTACCAGATATTGGAAAATGTGAAACTAGCAGAAACGTGGTTTTCAATGAGCTTGAACTTTTCAAGGATACACTTAAAGACACTGTACCAAACAAGGAAGAACTAACTAAGGAAATCGATGTAACAAAGAAGAAAAGTCTGAAGAAGGTTAAGTTTGCTGAGGACTTAATACAATGACCAACTCCCTCCGACAATGAGTCAGAGGGACAAATCTCTCAGGAAGTAGAGTCATCTTCATCAGACGAGTCGGATGATTCAAATGAAACTAAAACGACTTCCCACGAATATGATGAAGAACATTCCCTGGACAATTATTTACTAGCAAGGGATAGGAAAAGAAGAAGCAATGTGAGACCCCCGTCAAAGTTTGAAGATGTAAATTTTGTTGCCTATGCTCTTGCAGTAGCAGAAGATCTTGACTCAGAGGAACCTAGAAACTATCAAGAAGCGAGAAGAAGCAAATATTGGAAATTCTGGGATAACGCATCTAAGGAGGAGATTGATTCCCTAGAAAGAAATCATACTTGGGACCTTATCGAAAGACCAAAGGGACAAAGGGTAATTGGATGCAAATGGGTCTACAAACTTAAACCAGGAATACCAGGAGTCGAAGATAAAAGATATAAAGGCAGACTTGTAGCAAAGGATTCTCACAGAAAGAGGGCATTGACTACAACGAGGTTTTCTCACCAGTGGTAAAGCATACATCAATAAGAATCATGTTGTCTATCGTGGTAAACATGGATTATGAGTTAGAACAACTTGACGTTAAAACTGCTTTTCTCCATGGAAACTTAGAAGAAAGAATTCTAATGGAACAACCAGAGGGTTTCATTAAGAGGGAGATGAGAATAAAGTTTGTCTGCTTCGAAAGTCACTATACGGCTTAAAACAGTCTCCGAGGCAATGGAACAAAAGATTTGATAGTTTTATGAAGGATCAAGGATTTGTGAGAAGCAGTCGAGATGCATGTGTTTACATGAGGAACATAAAGACTAAGAAGGCCATCTATTTGTTGTTATACGTGGATGATGTGTTAATTGCATCAGGGGATAAAACTGAGATCATGAAGGTCAAGGAAAGTTTAAATAGGGAATTCGAGATGAAGGATTTGGGAAAGGCATCAAGAATTCTGGGCATGGACATTATAAGAAACAGAGCTGAAGGATGGTTGATCTTATCACAGGAAAACTATCTTGAAAAGGTTCTGAAGACGTTTGGAATGGCACAATCAAAATCGGTTGTAACCCCTACAGCATCACAAATAAAACTCAGAAGTCTAACTAAGGAGGAACAGGATAAAGAAGCTAGATTTATGGAATGTATTCCGTATGCCAGCGCTGTGGGAAGTCTTATGTACGCAATGGTCGGCTCTAGACCTGATTTGGGATATGTTGTGGGTTTGGTGTGCAGATTCATGTCATCACCAGGAAGAGATCATTGGTCAGCAGTAAAGTGGATACTAAGGTACTTAAAGGGAACTTTAAAGACGAGATTGACATTTAAGAGAGCCTCAGAATTTGGAATAGAAGGTTTCAGTGACTGTGATTACTCAGCTGACCTCGACAGGAGGAGATCAGTCACTAGATACACTTTCAAGGTATGGGGAAACACAGTGTGTTGGAAGTCTAACCTACAATCTGTTGTAGCTTTATCTACAACAGAGGCTGAGTACATGGCTCTCAGCGAAGCCGCAAAGGAAGCATTATGGTTAAGGGGCTTATGCACAGAATTGGGATTTGAAAGTAAAAGTGTTTTACTACATTGCGATTCACAAAGTGCATTGGCATTAGCTAAGAATCATGTGCATCATGAAAGGACAAAACATGTTGATACTAAATTTCATCATATAAGAGATATAGTTGCAGACGGACAGATCATACTTTCAAAAATTCACACGAGTAAGAATCCAGCAGATTTTCTAACTAAGGCATTACCTGGGCCAAAGTTTGAACTCTGCTGTGATATTCTTGGAATCGTCTGAAGAAAGCGGCTGGCACAGGTAACCCCACATCGACAAGGAAGCTCTCGCAAATTAAAAAAAAAAAAAATTTATTACAATCAAAATACTTAGTCGATGTAGAAGGTGAAGTAATGGGTTACCTGAGGTTGAACCGGGAAGCTCTTTGAGCAGTAACTGGTTCAAGGAGGAATATCTGGATAAAGGGTAAATAAACAAGAAAGAAGACTGGTCAATAATCTTCACAAAGGTCCTTGTTTTATAAAAGTCGAGAGCTAGGGTTTCGTGACTTACTTCGAAACGGAAGAAGTTTTTCAGCTTGGAGAAGGCTGATACAGGAAGACAAAACATTGGTCAAATCAGTTTCGTTTCAATTTTTTGAAGTGATAGTTGAGATCAAGGGAAAGTACCTGTTACGGGTTTCATGAAGGAAGACAGCTTCATCAAGTTATGTACAAGAAATGAATTTGGGGTTAGAGATCTACAAATCGATGTAGATCGAGACATGCATGCAAGATTGAAGAGATTCAAAGACTAGATTCACTCACGCAAGCTTGATGGGTGAGAATCAAAGAGGTTCAAAGACCCGAGGTGAAAGCTGAGCTGAAGGGAGAACGACAGAATCAAAAGGAGGAGGAATCAGGGACAATAGCTTCATCGGAGAAGCTACTGATATCGGAGAAGCTGTCGACATCGGAGAAATCGTCGCTCATCATCGTTTGAACCCAAAAAAAAAAATGAGAGGCGTTTGGTTTTTTCGATGAAAGGAGAGAGAGAAGAGAAAGATGAAGAGACAAAGAAACAAAAAGCTCAAGGAGGAATTTTGTCGGTGGTGAGCTTTTGGTTCCTAGCTGGGCCAGTCTCTATGGGCCTGCTAAGTGACACAAGATACTAGATCAAAGACCCGAAGCCCAATATACTTTAGGGTTAGTTGCAAATAAACCTAAAGTATTGAGTATATATAATGCACATGAACGTGTGTTATTAGATAGATTGATTTGGAGATCATAAGGGGCTAGGGTTCTTATACTAAGGCATATTGCTGTCTAAAGTGTTCTATGATCTATTCTTCTTGCTGAATTCAGTTGTTTGTGAGAAGAATATCTTGTGTAATCTTGTTCTCTTTCTCTATTAGTGAAATCTTGTGGGAGACGGATCCCATCCGAGATGTACTGGTTAGAGGCCAGGAACTCGGTGATCAATTTCTTGTGTCTTAAGCAAAGCAGAAATTATCATCTAATTCACTAAGTTCTATAACATTAACTATTGAACCAAAAGAGTTTCGAAACTACACTTAACATTAGAACATCTAAATATATAAAGGACATCTCTAGTGACGTGGAAGGTAATGAAATTTTAAATTAAAAAGACAGTTTGGTAAATAAAAAAGTTAGCTGAAGTTAGAGAATTTTTTATCCATATTTGAAACAATTTTAGTATTCCTTTATAGACATGGTCTCTATTGGTTATGGACACTTGTTTGGACCATTGTCCAATATGGACCGCCCACTTCTGCCCAAAAGTTAAAATGGTCCAATTGGTGAAGCCCATTTGGGCTCTGGACGGACCATTTGACACCTCTAATATCATAGAACCAATAATTTTAAATCACACTCATATCCAGTAAATTCGGTTATCTGATATGCAATCAAATTTATTAATTTTTTGATTGTTATTTAAAAACCGGCTAAAAGCTCATAAAAAGTCGTTTGGACTCAACGATGATTAAGTTTCTAAAGAGAAAAAAATAACAACCCTAAAGCCGCCGTAAAGAAAAAAAAACGATCTTTGATTTCACCTTTTCTGGTGTCCGGCGAGCTTCGTCGGTGCCGTGAGAAGGTCCTTAGTCTAGTTCTTTTGGTTTGTTTAGGCTGGGATGAAATTTTCGAATGTCAGAGAAGTTTTGGATCTGGGAATTGCTTTTGATTTCATCCTATAGTTTGCTTGGGCATCTTCACTAGATCCGTAGCTTTTTCTGGTGCGCGGTGAAGGTTATACCGGCTCAGATGTGGGGTGGTACTTCTTCCATCGGATCGGGTGAAGCAGAGCTCAGTATTTCAATGGTGGTCTCTCGTGCTTCCTTTATTCTCTTTACTTCGTTTTGCTGCTTCGAAGGTTTCTCTGTCTCGGTTAGATGTTAGTTGTGTTTGTCTTAACCTAGCACTAAGTCCTAAGCCTTTTGATATAAGTTCGGTTCTGCGTCAAGGTCGCCATTTAAGGGAGCTTTTGTGGAGATTCAGAGTAAGGTGTCTTCGTGGAAGCAACTTGAGAGAGTGTAGCGGATTCAGAGTTAAGGGTTCAGTCTTCTGATTTCTTGGAAATATGTTCAATTGTTGCTGGTCTTAAGGAGTTTGTGTGGTCTAATGGTTCTGTTGGGAGTTATCATTTACTATGCTTCCAAGTAGAGTTTCTCTGCTTTAGAAGTTGGTTGTGCTCTGTCTTCGACGAGGCGTCTGGGTTTTCTTTGCTATGATCTTTGGTAAAGTCTCACTGTTAGTCCTCTGGTCGTTGTATTGTTTCTCTTCAATTGGTGAAGCTCCGAGGCGAGGAAGTTGTGCAATTCCTTGGTTTGAAATCAATGGGTTTCTTGGTGAGGAGTTGTGGAGCTTTAGCTCAATTGCGTGCAGTCTTTAAGTAGTTAATTGCCAATCGTCGTCTTCTTTGGCTGCTCGGGTTAAAGTTTGTTTCTCTTGTGGCTTCTTGTGTTGAAGCAGTTGTCTGTTTAGTACTTGAACATGTTTCCCCAGGGGAAATGTTCTAGGAGGCCTTCTTTGAACTCAAATAATTAGGCTTGCATCGCTTTCTCACTCATCTCTGCTTCCAGCTCCGTTCAGCTTCTCCTTAATTGAAGTGCATCGTTTACCTCCTTACGTTCCTAATCAACTTTGTCTTCTTCCATTGGTAGTTTATGTTTTAGTGTATGTACTAATCCTCGTCTCTGGATGGTGTATACCACCTTGCCAGCTTGTGACTCCAGAAAGGTTGCAGACCTTTGCTGGCTTTGTGTAATACTTGTTCAAGTTAATATTAATCTACTAGATGACCAAAAAAAACTCAAACTACGTGTTGAATGATTGGTGACTTTTATTTCATTTTTTTTTATTTTTAAAATATTAGTTAATTTTTTTCATTTTATTTTTGTCCTATATAATACTCACTAATTTATTGGATTTGTGATTCTTTATCTTTTTATGAAAATTTCACTATACCTTTAAAAATGAAGTGAATAAAAATTAATATAACCAAAATTAATTATATGATATGATATTAATTTGTTTTTATAGACCGTCTATTATAATTTAGGTACTTTTCTTCTGGTTTATTTTGAATTTAAAAACTTTTCATATTCACATTATACATTTAAATATTTATTAATATCAATATTTTATATTTTTATTATATGTCCTAATTTCTAACTTATTACAAACAAATTTCAATAGTTGTAAATTTATTTTTGATAGTTTGTATGTGAAATATTTTTTTATTTAAATATTTTACTTATTTTTACATTGTGATTTTTTCGAATATCTTAAGTAGTTATATATAAAATTATAGTAAAAATTAATTAAATTATTGACAGAAGGTTCGCACGCGACCAAACCATTGACTCGGTAATTTAGGAAATTGTCCGGTTCAACTTCGGATTGTGTTTAAAAACATTGCATAGAACTTGTCTTCTCTCCATAAATATGAGTTTTTCAAATCCAACGTGATTGTAAGCAAGTGAACATAAGCATAGTAGTTAATCACACTTGTTTGTTTATGTTTATTTCGAGGATTTTATATTTTGCTATTTAATTAGACCATTTGCTAACTATTCACCACTCATATAGGCAAAATAAAAAGCATTTTAAAAAAAGGGAAATATATCATCTTTAGTTTATCTGATTTAGCCATTTTATTCTATTTTGGAGAGAACATAAGGATATCTTCATTGGTAAATGGTAAAAACATCTCATAAAATATTACAATAATAATAAAAATGAAAATATTCGAATATAAAATTAAACAAAATGAAATTGAGAAAAAAAACGAAAAAGTTTTTTATTATATCGATAAAAACTCATTTAATAAATGCTTATTAATCGATGTAAAAAAAATGCTTATTAGTCAATTTCAAAAATATAAATTTAACATCGAGAAATTCTGGAGAGTTTCTTATAATGTTGGTCTTATGCTTTCATACTCCCTTCTCATCTCTATTATTCTTTATCTCTTTCCGTCTCCACCTATGGCTAAATGATTGTCATATGGTATATAAACAACATTACGTATTGTTTAAATTGTCTTTAGTTTGTTATTGACTTTAGTTAGATATCCAAAATTGGAAAATATCAGTTTTCTAATCATTTATAGATTTTCATCAATACCAAAAGAGAAAACAGTAGAAAATTTCTAAACAGCGATTGTAGAGAAAAACAAATTATGATCTAAAAGAAAAGAGAAGAATAAGAGAAAATGTAATATAACTATGTTAAAACTTATCCTTTTAGTTTTTTTTACTCTGGCTAACTTTGATATTCTTGACATGAGATCTATAAACTTCATCTGATATTTGAAATTAGGAACAGAAGCTTATGCAGTTGTGTATGAATCGATGTTCCTACCGTAGATCTTTTCGTTTTTTGAGATAATTGTGTCCAAACAAATGTATCTAGCAGAGGTGAATTAACACCGAAACACTGCCTTCACATAAACGTATGTCAACTTTAGTCCACATATTCACATCCATGGTCGTTAGTATTCCCTTGCTATACACCTCTCTTCTGCTCCTGCATTTATTTTTATATATGAAAACAAAAACTGAAAAAGGTCAGATCTTATTAGATGTTTTTGCCTCTCTCTATCCACATGGACCAATATGTGTACACATCATAGATGCCAATACTATTTGTTTGCATATCTATACAACATATAATAATATTATTATTGATTGGTTATAACATTTTAAATTAATATTCATATAAGGTTTACGATAAGCCAAGGTTGAGTGGGGTGACGATGGAAGAAGTCAGGAACAGTTATAAGAGTCAGACAAATATTGGTAAGCTCTATTTTTTGCGCTTCTTCAAGCACCTTTCTTGGCTTTCAATTTTCCAAGTGCATTCCCAAGCTATGGAATTAATTTCGAAGGATATATTCCCAAGCACGGTTGTTTATCGCTCCAGATTTCTTCAGTGATAATGGAGTGATCAATTATCACTGAAGGAATGGCAAAGTAGCATGCTAAGAAAGATGATGTGAAGACACATTTTCTCACTTGCCATGTTCTTGTAGATGCTTTTGTTCCCTTAACAATCTATGAATCACAAACTCAATGAGAAACCGAACAGTTGGAATCAGATTCTTGTTTCTAAGATGAGAACACTTTACCTGATCAAAAGTAGGATATATGTAATCTGCCAACTGAATTTCACATTTTTTCCACTTCCCTGCCAAGATCAAACACCTAAATATGTCAAGATGAATGTACTACAAAGCAGAAATATGACGCAGCGAAGAACACAATGTTGTTGCTAGACCAATACCAAACCCAACAATGCCCTGACTCCAATCAGATACAAAAAGCTTAGATGCCTGACTCACTAAAAACACATAAGACTAACCTAAAACTCAAGCATGTGAAGGAAAAAAATGCATACTTGCTTACACAGAGGAATCTTAAAGACACACGGCTTTTCCAAATCTTATGATAATGGTGTTATACAGCGGTAGACTCCACCCAAACCAATATCTTCAACCAAAGAGTTCCACCAACTAACGTCAGTCTGAAAAAGAAGACCATGAACTATACGATGTAACTAATTTTCAATTTCCTTTTTAAAACTTCCACATTCACCAATGTTTTGAACTACATGTTCCTCTTTTGAGAAAATGGTTTTAAAAGAAAGTACAGGAGAGTCAATACACTAAAAGAAATAGGCTTTGGCTATTTCAAACTCTTGAAGGAGATAGAAGAAGAACAAAGTCACACTGAGGCGATGTGAAGAGCTTGATTGATAGCAATGTATAAATTCAACGATTTCACGGTTTAGGATTCACATGTCATTGTTGTCACCTTCTGTGATTCGTGAGATGACCCGTAAAAATATTTTTTTTTGGCAGAAGAGTTGCATCAATAATATTAATAGTATGTACGCCTCTGCCTAAAAAGCCGTTATTTGTGCAAGACGTAGAAGCTATCGTCGAACACAACTTCTTCGTATGGAGCCAGTGCATACGCTTTGCATTGTACCTGTGTGAAAAAAGAAACAGTGGAATACAGTATCAAAGACTATGACCTTTTTCAAAGATCGAAGGGAAACAAAAACCTAGCTAAAACATCTATA
Organism: Moricandia arvensis; assembly: GCA_905132765.1. Taxonomy (NCBI): domain Eukaryota; kingdom Viridiplantae; phylum Streptophyta; class Magnoliopsida; order Brassicales; family Brassicaceae; genus Moricandia; species Moricandia arvensis. Next base: position 27,258 of record CAJHQP010002868.1, on the reverse strand, counting down.
TAGATGAATCTTCCTTGCGAGCTTCCTCGTGGCTATTAACATTAATCATGCGAGCAGGTAAAGAGGGAGAGAAATACGGATACCCTACAGTTGGACTTGGAAATGAAATTCACCTCCGTCTCTTGATCTATATTTAAATTAACCATTTAATTGATTGAATTTGCAGGATCGGAGATGAAGAGATTTGTGCTGGTGAAAAAAAATGACGTGTCTCAGATAAAGAGATGTAAGCTTGGACGAATGGGTCTATATATGAGGAGAAATGAAGGAAGGTGAAAGGATGAGTAAAACAGGTGACTGAATGAATGTAATTGAATGAGTGAAGTGGTACATTTTTTTGGTCAATGTGATAACTACACAAAAACTGTGAATTGCAGATATTGGAAACAATGATGAAGAGCTGGAAGAGTCGAAGACTCTTGAGTTTAAAATGATGTTGGGCTTTTTAAAAATGGACGAACAATCATTGTTGTTAGCCCAGATAATTAGTCCATTTTATTCTATTTCAATTAAAAGAGGGAATGATTTGGCACTATAGAACTTTATGATTGGTTGATTTTTTGGGCTGAGGTGGCAACTCTCTACTTTGAGCATTAAGAACTTTTAGTATTAGTTAGATTATTATTTAACATTTTCCTCTTTTTTCCTCTTATTTGTTGTACAAGAAACATTAGAGCATGATTATTTCCGCTAGAGCATACTTTTTTTTTGTTCTCTTATTTGTTAGTCAAGAAACAATTTGATTTAAAAAGGTTGGAGCCTATTTCTGAAATCACGAGTAAGCAAATTATGTCTTCCTCTTTCCTCCTCTCCATCCTTTTGGCACTTCTCGTCCCTTCCTCCTCCACAAAGCGCCACGTCATCACTTTCGGATCACCTGGACTCTACCCGGAAGGACTAACCTGGGATCCATCTGGCCAGCACTTCCTACTCGGTTCTCTCCACAGCCGCACGATTCACTCCGTCTCCGGCGCCGGCGTCGTACAAACAATAATCTCCGATCCCTACTGTTGAATCCATAATGGTTGATGATGTAATATAGTAACGGGATGTAAAAGGGTGGAGATTTTCGTATTAATGATCAAAGAATAAACAAGCTCGATCAATTACAAGAACTAGAGATGTTTGTCTATACAATCGTCTGAACAAGTATCTCTCTAAATTTCGGTCCGTGATGTCTGGGACGAGCTCGTCTGGTGGCCGAGGTCGTCTTTAGACTTTGGTGGTGATTGGAGAGAGTATGCTCTCGAATTTCTGTACGTTTTTGTACGTTTCTGACTGTCATTTCAATGGATCTGACATTCTTTATTTATAGTAAACGTCTTTTGTCTTCTAGCGAAATCACCATTTGTTGTTTAACGGGCCAAGCCTGATTTGGGGCTTAGCTCTTAATGGGCCCGTGCTAAGCCAATCTGCAACAATAGCCCCCCACAGTTCGCCAAGTGTCGACTCTTGGTGAATTCTTCTGGAATCTTCTGTGTAAAAATCAGGTCTGGTTTGTTTCATTTGCTGGAAATTGGAAGACATCTCTCTTTTCTATATAAGTGAAGTCTTAGTTCACTTTCCTTCTTTGTCTCCTTTGTGGTAGCAAGGTAAATTTTTTTATCACTTGTTGTATTTTTATTTCTTGTGTTTCCTTGCTACAAAGCAAGAAGGTTATAAATTACAACAAATTATTTAGAAGCACATAACACATGATTTTCTGGGATTCATTCTCGTCCCCAGAACAAATGATCCCTAATAACTCAACCTCAACTAAACTACCTCGGATCATTAGCATAGAGAGCACACATCTTTCTCCCAGAAAAGAACAAAAACTAATTCGATCACTTAGGTACTTTGAGAGATTGTACAAACCTGAGGAGACCCTACACTTGTGGCTAATGGGCTTCGTTTAAACATGTATGTTACTTCACATGCAAGTAGATTACATATTTCTAGCAAACAGAAGATCACCGACTTTCTCTTCAACATCTACATTTTCCCGGAAACGGCCAGTAGCAACAAGACTCTTCTTCTCCTTCTTCAGCAAGGCTGCTTCTCTCTGGAAGTCACTGGTTTTCTCAAGACCAGACAACAGAACATTGTATGTCCCCAGAGAAGGCATGATCTCACGTTCTCTCATCTCTTCCAATATCTTCAGTGCTTTCTCTGGACTCCCTGCTGAGATATAAACATCCATCAGCGCAGTGTAAGCAGCTACGCCCTTTTGATCATCGGGAAGCAAGTCGAAAACCTCTGCAGCTAAGCGAGGTCTTCTGCCAAACCCAAGCCTGTGGATCAACGTTGCTCCTTGGTACACACCAAGTGAGTGATGGGCTTTCACCATCTCCTTGACTGCTTTTATAACTTTAGTAAGCTCGTTTTCTCTCAGAAAGTAACCAACCAACGCCACATATGCTGACTTCTCCAGATGAATCCCCATCTCCGAGCTGTAATCAAGGGCCAACGAAGCACCCTCGGTTCTACAACAGTCACAGTTTGTTTCAACGATTGCAGAAACAACAAAACCATCCAACTTTACGTTTCTATCTTTCATCTGGTTAAGTAGATAATCAACTGCAACAAGACTCTGCTTCATCAAGAGAACAGAGCTGATAATTCTACTATCATCTGAACTTTCCGTATCATCAACTTTAGTTTCAACAGTGTCGCTGGAGCACAAAGATTCAGCACTAATATGCGAATTAACTTCCCTTAACAAAACATCACTTCGGCCTGCAGCTTTCAGAGTCTCTAAAGCCTCCATAAACACAGGGTAACGAAGTACAACCCCGTTTTCTTTCATGTATACAAGAATCCGAGCCATGAAAGACGTTTCGCCAAACTTACAAGCTTTCCCAATCAGAATATTGCAAGCTGCTTTATCAGGCTGCACACCAATCTCTTGCATTTTAAAGAAAATGTCTAAAGCTTCCTCACATTTTCCTGCAAATCATATAACGAAACTAAGATATCATTCTTCATGGCTACATACACATACTAACACAACATTCAACATTCATCTACACTAATTACAAAACGTTCAACTTTTCATTTAGGAATATTAACGAACACTTGGTGTGCATACATTAAAACTCACCAGCACCTACAAGATACTCCATCAACACCGTATAAGTGTGACAATTCGGAGAAACTCTAAACCTTAACATCTCCTTATACACCTCCGTCGCTTCCTCCACCCTCCCACCATCAAAAAGCACCTTCATGTAAGCCGTGTACGACACAACAGTAGGCTCACGCCCACTATCCCTCATCTCCTTCCACAGCCTCACCGCTTCACCCACATCTCCCGAGCTAGAAACCCAGTGAATCATCGAAGTATACGTCACCGTATCGATCAACACTCCCTTCTCCTTCATAAGGCGGAAAACAGAGTACATGGACTGGATCCGACCCGCTTCGCCGAAGATGTCGAGCATGGTGGTGTAAGTGAAGTGGTCGTGTTTGAAGCCTTTGATGTCGGAAGCCCAGTTGAAAAAGAGCCAAGCTTTCTGCATGGGCGGGTGGGTTTTCAAGACGCGGTTGATTATGTGAGAGTCCCATTTGATTGGGACGTGTTGGAGGTGAGATAGAGCGGAGTCCCAAGTGGAGTACTTGAGGAGGTTGTAGATGTTGGAGACGGTGTCTCTTGTGTAGACGACTCTGGGGGGTTCTTTGGTTTGTGTTTTCGCGAGTTTTGGTTTTTGGAGGAAGCGGTTATTGGGGGTTTGGTTTCTGGGTCTTGGTCGGGGGAGAGAGTGGAGTAGCTTGAGGGAGGTTCGGTGATGACGGTGGGTTTGGATTGGGGCTTTGCGGAAAATGGTGGAGAAGCGCATGAATTTGCGGACAAGATCATCCAGATTCAATTTGAACAAAGTTCTCTACTCGACAGTTCCTTCTCCTTCGGCTGTCTGGTTCTCCAAAGTGAGGTTTTGAGAATTGTCTCTGACTTTTTTTTTTTTTTTAGTTTCTCTTACTCCTATGTACTCTTGTGTGTATGACTTTGTTCACTTGGGATCATTTTCTCAAATTACCTTCACAAAAATTCCATAAAATATATATCAACTGAATTTAGTTAAATACTTTAATGCCTAAATTTCCATGCTACCTAAATTTTTTTGGAAACAATAATTTTATTAAATCCAAATGGGCCTAAAAACAGAATTAGGTACATGATTTAAAAATCTAAAAGCTCAAATAAACAGAGATTTTTACAGATTCCATAATTAATGATTTTAGAAGCGTTGCCTTATATGGAAGAAAACCAAGACGTGTCTTCAAGGGATAGTAGTCCCAACCACCCAGAAAATTTCTCTGTTGCATTGACGCCTTTGTAACCTTCAATCTTCGTTGTTTTTCAAACATGAAGCTTCATGTACCAATTCAAGCAAACTCTCTTCGATCGCCAACTTCTCACAAGCCTCAGTCTTCCTGAACACTTAGATGGAGCGCACTCACGTCCTCGCCATTACTTTGATCCCAAGTATTAGACACAAGGTATCCCACTTTAAAAATTGAAAAGAATCATAAGCAAAATATAAGATAGATAAACCACTCCACTTATTACCAATTGATTTTAGATTGGAAGTCTATCTAGCTTAACATGGTATCAAAGCCCACGATCCACACAATCCAGCCCAATCTATTATCGATCCAGCTCAAAGTCGACCCATCGATCATTGCCCAAACATTCCGAGATTGGCACTCAAAGAACCATCATCTCGAGGGAGCGTATTAGGGACAAAGTCCACCATCGGTAATTGGAAAAAATCTTTAGTAATATATAAGATAGATAGACCACTCCATTTTTTACCAATTAGTTTTAGGTTGGAAGTCAATCTAGCTTAACATAGTATCACAACCCACGATCCACACAGTCCAATCTGATCCTCATCGATCTAGCCCAAAGATGACTCATCGATCCTAGCCCAAACATTCCGAGATTGACTTTCAAAGAACCATCATCTCGAGATGGCGTATTAGACACAAAGTGTCTCACATCGGAAGTTAGAAAAGATCATAAGCAATATATAAGATAGATGAGTCACTCCACTTACCACCAATTGATTTTAGTTTGGAAGTATATCTAACTTAACTCGAAGAACTTAACTCCGTCCACTAAAGATTACAGAAAAAACTAGTACGATATTACCCAATTAGAATTGTGATGTCGATAGGAGTTGGATCGGTTGGAAGAAAAGAACCCCAGAGAGTCCCTCATCATAACTCCGATTACAAATCGGAAACCCAACAATCCGATTAAACCAAATCGGAAGATTTGTTCAATCAACTCAAAAACGAAATTGATATGAGTTCAGCAAAAACAATTATATTTGAGTTGAAACCACAACAAAAATTGATCATATGTATGATCAAATATTTACAAAACAAAAAAAAATCTCTTCTCCTCTAGAAATTTTTTCTCATGTGACAAATAAGGTTGAGAGAACATGAGAGAATTTTCTCTTTCTAAAAAGAGGAGAGAGAAGCTTTTTTCCTCCCCATGCTACCCAAATTCATATGCAAACTAGTTATTTTATTTGATTTAATAAACTTACTTATAAAATTATACTCATTTTAATGTTCTAACTCTAGTTTGAAGCAAAATTATTAATAAGTTTGAAAATTTTCTAAAGTTCGAAAAAAAATCTTAAAGATTCCTAATTTGGTTTTACGTCTAGGAATAAAAGTAACTGGCTTTTTAAAAATTTAGAATTATTTTTATTTTCAAATTTACTTTGTTTCCAAAGTTTACATTTATTTATTTTTTTATTTTACTCAGAATTAATTTTGTGAAAATATTACTCGATCCACAAGTTAGTTATTTATTATTAAAATAAATAATTTAAAATCTTAAGACTTTTTTAATGATATAGTTCTTTATTAATTTCGTTTGAAGCTTATTACAAATCACTTCTCAAATAATGTTTAAGGGATATAAGAAGTCAATATTAAAATTTTAGGAAAATCCATAAAATACTACTAATTTTCTATAATCTTTTTAATACTCAAAATTTTTTGGGGAATTTTCATGTTTACTATATTATTAGTACTATTTTTCATTTTTACCTACACTAAAGAGATATTTTCATAAATATCATTTTTCAAGAAGTAATTTTTTAAAATGTTAATTAGAATCCTAAATTTTACATTATAAACCCTACCACACCCTACCCCACCCCTCAACTCTAAAACCTAACTCTTAGATTAATTAACCCAATGGTTATATGTGTGTTTTCTGCTTAAAAATAAGGGTAAAAGTGATTAAGTAAACATGAAAAGTGGTAGTAGGAATGTAATATTTTTGACAATTTTCAAATCTTTTTCTACTGGGTTTAATACCCATGCTAATTTTTTAATTTTAATACTTTTTTTTAAAAAATTTATGCTCATTTTAATACCAAAAATATTCTCATTTTATTAAAAATGTGGTTTTTGTGGAAAAAAATGTGTTTTTACATTTTTTTGCGAAAAACGCGTTTTTGATGTTTTGACAAAAATATGTTTTTTCGTTTTTGTTGAAAAAAGTATTTTGTGTTTTTGACGAGAAAATAAAATACAAAATGATATTAAATTTAAACTTATAGTTTATGAATTGTATAAGGAATATAATAGATTTCATATTATTTTGACATAACTATCTCCATCTAGATGGTCTAAATGATATTGAAAAAATACGGTTTTGTCATTTTTTATGAGTAACAAAATGATATTAGATTTAAACTTATAGTTTAAAAATTGTATAAATGATATAATAGATTTCATACTATTTTGACATAAATTGTTGAGTTGAATAAACTTTAAAATTAAAACTAAAATTTTAAAGTCATCAATAAACCATCGAAATGAATTATATTTTTAATGTCTAAATAAACAAAACTTTCATCTCATCCAGATAACTCATCTGGAGCCGTTCACCGAATTTGGCTATAATCTTTTTTTTAACACCAATTTGGCTATAATCTATAGAGCATTTCTTACTCTCATCAGTCAAATGTGTGAGTTTTCTCTTTCCCAAGAAACAAATAATCAATAATAAAGATAAAACTTTATTTATTTTCTAGAAAAATTATATAAGCTTTAGCTACAAAGTGATTAATCATTCATAGCTCTCGCTCAAAACGCTCTGCCTTTTATGTACAAAGAAATGCAGAAACGATGGGAAGCGGTTCAGTTGTGTTGAGAATTGTATTGGTTCGATTTCAAGCAACGATGATCTCGCTTCCTTCTCTTTCCGCCATGAAACTCACTCGTTTCTGTAAACCAAATGTTTCAACATTGTTATCTCAGGAATCTCACGCCTTGTTCTTTTTTTTGAAGTAATAATGGGCAAGAGTGTAAAAGTAGCATGCAAATTTTGACCACATCAAAGATATTTTCTATCTGCTCCGATTTTTTCAATGAAAAGTTAACTATCAATAAATAATATTATTAAATTCAAAACTATATGTCATTCTTAAAAAATGATGATTTTTATATTATTCCTTCTTAGTAGTACTCTTCTTAAATTAAACGATATTTCAATTTCTTATCAAATTGTGTATTTTATAATTTAAATGTATTTATGCAAATAATTATTGATGTTTCTTTTGAAAAGAAATGTTGATTATATGTTCGTTCAAGCATATCTATGCCTATTTTAATACGCACAAAAAAACTACTCACCAGACGAGATTTGATTCCTCTTGTGTCGGTGGCCATAGTGGCGGCTGGCTCATCAAGACCACGTCCGACCGTGTTCTTTCTCGCTTCCTCGTGGCTGTGTTTGGCCATAAAGAGAGAAGCGATCTTATGGGTGGCCTCTGCCTCCGTGGCTCCTTCCTTAACGAGTCTTTTCAGCTCCGCCTTGGGAATCCTCAGCTTCACCCTCACCGCTCCTCCTTCATCTTCCTCCTCCAACGTCGTCGTCCATCCTCCCGGTGGTTTGAGTATGGAGAGATCGGAAGAGGATCTCCGCGTAAGCATGAGGTGCTCAAGCCTCTCCTTGGCACTCATGTGAATTGCCGATCTTACCCTTCTTGGCGGTGGACACTTCTTCACCGGCTCAACCACGAAATACAACCGCTTCGCCTTTAACCTCTGCTTTGCCTGCACCCAACAAAACATAATGCATTAGTTCTTGTATTTTCTTTTCATAGCACTAGTTCTTGTATTACTTTCTATTTTAGTAATAATAATTAAGGATACATGTAGTATTTTATTTGTTTCATAAAAAAAAATTGTTATAAAATAAATATGATCTTTTGTTTTCGATGCAAAATTTATTAATTGTTGTAATTTATTTTTTATTAATTAAAATATAATTAAATAGATAAATAATTATATTTTTATTTAAAAAATATATAAATTAATTATTTTCTTAATTCGTATGAATAAAATTAAAATAACTCTTAAAATGAAATAGAATAAATATTAGTTACCTCAAGCGGTTTGGCGCGGGTACCGTAGTGCTTCACGGATTCGGAGTCTAACAAAACGTGGCCGGGAAAGTCTTTTAGAACTTCCTCGGCCATCACCGGAGTTTTGAGTTTAAAAGTCTCTCCGTCTATTTTCATGATCTTGGTCGTTTTCTTGCCGCCTAGACTGTTACCCATTCTTAATAATTTCTTTTACAAGAATGGATAAAGGTTGGATCTTTAAATAAGGCTGTTTCAGAGGGCGGTGAGGGTGTTCTCGTTGGGGGTTTTAAATGATGAGGTTTGCAAGCATATCATCATGGGGTAGATTGTAGATACGTACGTGGAAAAGGGGTCCTATTCTTTAATATCAATAAATACGGTGCATGGACATAGCCTTTGACTATGTCGATAGAATTTTAGGATTAGCTATTTAGTCATAGGTGTTTCACTTTCACATAAGAAGAAATAAAATAATGAAATGTTTAGGTAAATAGTTGTACAACTCAACAGCATTAGAAACTTTCAATAAAAACAAGCTACCACAAGCAATAAATAATCAAATGTTTAGGTAAATAGTTGTACAATTTTTACAACTTAACAGCATTAGAAACTTTCAATAAAAACAAGCTATCACAAGAAATAAATAATCAAAAGTTTAGGTAACTAGTTGTACAACATTTTTTGAAACTAATAGTTGTACAACATTAAAAAAAAAAATAGTTGTACAACTTAACAGTATTAGAAACTTTCAATAAAAACAAGCTATCACATGTGAAAGTGAAGCACATGTGACTAAACTCGTTACCTGTTTATATCAAAAGAAAATACATTTTTTCCTAGGGATTCTTTAATTTGCAGTAGTTAAAACGAAACTAATAGTTAAAGTGTAACTTTTTGAGAAATGGATTTTAGGTTGAAAAAAGAGACTTTGTAAGCAACTTTGAACATGACAACATCATGCGGTCCAACTCTTCAACTCTTGTGGACCGTATATGTTTCATGATTTGATTTGGTTTGCCTATCGGTTAGTAAGATTAATGGGTTGGTAATTAGCAATATAATCATTATCTTTTGCTTTTTTAGTTGTTTACTCGGTTGATACTTTGCGTTAATCACGGAAGCAAAAAGGTGTATATATATGATTAAGGAATGACTTATTTCCTCCCTTTATCATCCTTTTTTTAGCCGTACATTTTCTTTGATGAGACTTAGAATTGTACTTGTCATGGTACTACGTCTATAAACACTCTTATATTTCGGTCGGTCCTGGTCTAGCTTCTTAATTATATATTCCACTAACGAGATCACTGAAAGTATGTAAATACAGTGGACCTCATTGTAAGTGTCGAGTGTCGACTAATACAAAGGTTAGAGAAAAGTCTAAAAAGATGGTCTGCTTTGCAACTTGGGAAGCTCATTGTTGACGTAACAGCTGACACAATATGTTCACAATTATCCATAAAACTAAAAGTCAGCCGAGCCGGCACATGGAGCTTGAATCTCTAGTTTTAAAGCTTACCTGATCTTGTACATACCATAATGTAAATATACATATAGAATAAGCCCAATATATATACAAATAAACGTGTTTGTTGATAATGCAACTTTGCAAGTTTACATCAAGTCAAGAATTAAGAAATGTTCAAAGAAGGTGGAAAGACCATGCATGTAAGAGAATATTTATCCTATGAAACCCATTTGGGATTTTTATTTTTACTTTTTTATCTGATTAAGAAAATGAACCAATCGCGGACTGACACATGTTAATAAAACCCGCGAACAGTGCACACAAAAAAATTGTTTTTTATTTGACAATTTGAAAAATTGTTTTTATGCTATTTTGTGGGATCCACACTAAAAATCTCCGCTAAGAAGCTGGGATAAAGATGTCCTAAGTTAACAAGTACGTTACGTAGTGACGTTTAAATGTACTAGCTGCGTGCAAATTGAAGGTAAGCATGGGCCCTTTAGAATGTATTGAAGCTGCTTACTTCGTGCACTTATAACGAATAAGTATTGGATGTTGCTTGTCAATATTGGTCTCTTCGATATATATGACTCGTTCCTATAAAACTTGCTACTTACATTTCCTATTTATAAATACAATATTGAACACAATGTATTTATCGGTAGTATTAAGATTCTATTTTTATTTCGCTTCTGGAATAATACTTGCATTGAAATTCGCAAAGTTCAAAGGATCCCTAACCGATGGTTAGGTATTTTATAGAAGTTCTTTTGTTTAAATGAACATCTATATCAATTTTTTAAATATTATAGCTATTTTATTTTAAAAATCATATTTTGAAAATATATTCAGACTCTATTTATCTATTAAGCGGACTTATAAATGCCATCTAAACTGTTTTTTCTTTAACACTAAATTCAAATTAAACAGCTAGAAACATAAAATACATACATTATCGCCCCCCCCCCCAAGTGATACCGCTACCAGTAAAAATCAAAACTATTTTTTTAATTATAAAGAAAAATAATTTTTAATCTCAAGACGAGTTGTCAATTTTGGAGTATAATAGCATCTTTTATTTTTTTGAACACAAACTTACTTTCATTCATACTTCTTTAATAGAATAACAAGAGAGAATTATTCATCCTCTTTGGCAATAAACATAAACTACAATAGATAGATAAATTAAGCAAGATAGATCTTCAAACGAAGATGACAGCGAATTCGAGACGGCGGTTGAATGCGCCAGAGGAGCCTTCACGACAAAGTCGGACAGCTGGAGAATAATCACGTAATGTGACGTTGGAGTCCAGACCCCATCAACGAAAACTACCGAAGTAATCTCGCTTGTATCTTATGGTCCCGTAGAGACCGCTCCGCAAGATAACAATACGATGTAGGAACTAGAACAAACGCTCGGAAAAAAAGTCTGAGGGAAAACCTCTTACAAAAGGAAGAGGATATGGTGGTAAAGGTTTATCCTCTGAAGAGGAAGATGATCGAAATAAAATTGTGTCCGATGAATCCATCGGTAAATACATCCTAAAAGAGAGATATGATAGTGAAAACCAACGAGAAATTCCGGTGAACCAAAAAATCTCTGAGAAACTCGCCCAATCACCAAACATAAGAACTGTCGTTTCTTCTACTAAAAATTTGGGTCTTGTAAAGCAGTTTCTTGGGCTTTCATCGACACTGAAGGAGTGGTCGCTGGGAAAAATATGCCGTAGCAGAATCATACCGCCGTTAGAGAGACGCCATAGCGGGAAAGAAGGCGTCACTTTACGAGATGAAGAGATTGAAGTGTTATCGAGTAAACTCGGATCTGAACTCATGACGTTTTGAGATCTAGGGCCGAAAGGAAGAAGAGGAGCAAAACACGGCGGTTTGTGGGACTCAAAACTCTCCGGATCCGGTGAGGTTGAGCTCGTCCGATGAACACAATGCTCCAAAAACGGTTGATAGATTTGGAACAAGTCTACAACGTTACTTGTTCGTCGGCAACCAAAGGGGAGTACGACGGGATCTAAACCCGAAGACTAGATCTGAGCGGCGGTGAGAGAATCCTCTCGACTCATCGCTGGAGGAAGGATGAAACGAAGGGGAAAGACCGCCGGGAGAAGCACCACGAAGAGTCGTAAGTCTTGTCTCCGTCGTATCAAATGTCGGGGTCTTCTTCCTTCAAAACTCCAAAGCACACGAAGCAGTAACAAACAAACAAGACAAAGGACCATGAGGCAGAAGATGAGGAGGATGTGCAGCACCGGAAAAGAGGCCCAGCGGAAAAACGCGTCGCCGGCGCCGGAGAACATTAAATTTGAATGAGCCTTGAATTTCGTGTCTGAGAAGCTAGGACGAACTATGATAACATCTAAAATGGGAATATCTACCCTTTGAAATCTCAATATATATATATATATATATATATATATATATATATATTAAAGTTGAATTGTAGGGTTTTTAAAATTCCGAAAAACTCAATTAAAATATCTCATTTCAAATTTTTTGATTAGATTTTTTTATTATTTGAGATCTTTAAGGGTAGTATCTCCATTGGAGATGTTCCAACAAACATGTGGAAAAGAAAATCGAGTGTCTACTCCTACGTATAGATGTTGCTCTGGGACTCTGAGACCATGCTTTGAGTTGATTTCTCAACACAAGTATATCTATAACTCAATTAAATAAACGATATGGTCACACATAATTGGAAGATTAATGTCAACTGTGAGGTAAATATTGGATATAGGGTTGCACCGTTTATGGTTAACGGACTGGCCAGCGGGGACAATTGGACAAACCGCTTTATTGGTAGAACATTAGCATAAGCATTATGCTCTCTATTATCCAATTAACATTTACTCCAGAAGCATTTAGAAGAGCATTTACTAAATGCTAATGCTCTCTAAATACTCTAGGTTCAATGCTCTCATATAAAGTTTTTGGAGGAGCATTTGCATTTAGAATATATAAAAATTAAAAATAATTATATATAATTGATTTATTTTTTAATATAAAAAAAATATTTTTATAATAAAACAATATAAATTATATTTTTAAAAATAAAACTTGCAGTTAAATATTTTTAACTTTATAAAAGAACAATATTTCACATTTAAAGTATAATATAATTTATATAATTACACATATCATTCATTATTTAAAAAAACAAGCATAAAATAATATATATTTAATCATATATGAAACATATATATATTATTTAGACACTCATAAATAAATTATATATCATATATTATTTTTTAAAATAATTTTATATATGAATCATTTACTACTCTAATTTTATATCATACACTAACTTCTATGATAATTTTTAAATTGTATACTGCTAATGCTCTACCAATCACTTTATTAAAAACTTTAATGAAAACATACAGTTTCTGCACCATATTGCTTCTACATCATTCTGCTAATTCTTTATCATCTGTTGTACCAATCGAAGCCAAAGAAACCGACTTCATTAATTTGAGACTGCTCAAAATTTACAACGTCTGAAATTTTTATCTGAAATTATGAACCGCCCTTAGTAAAACCATTTACAAGTTTGTGTGATTTAATATTTGAGAGAATTATAGGTAGCTGGAAAGACCAAAGAAACATTAAAAAGGTTTTACACACAAGAACCCAAGTCCTAACTAATATTTTGCAGCACTAAGATAGCTATTATGGGCTTTTGGCCCAACTATATCCAGTATTATCCATCATTACCAGACAATTTTTGGTAACTGCTTAAAACCAATGCTGCCGCCATTTTCTCATCGAAAAAACTAAAAACAACACACTTAACTAAAAGGTGAAAGAAAGATCTTATACACATTCGTGATGGATTCATCAGTACCATTCTCCAGCAGGTAGAAAGTGAGGGAAAATAAAGGGAATTGCGTTGCTCTTTTAGGCTTTCAGATTTGAATAACAAGAGTGCTTCTCTTTGCATCTTTGCCTTAAACCCAATGTAAGACCCATCTTTGTTTCAAGAAATTTCTTCAACTTTTCGACGTAACCAGGTTACTATTTTGTTTTATGCACAAATAACACGTTACATTATCTTTTTTCCATGTTTTTATTACCTTTTTGTGGTGAAACCAATTTGTAGGTTCTACATTTGTCGAAAAACAGTTTGTGAAATCTTTTCTTTTTCATGAAATGTTACTTGTTTTCTTAGAAGGAAAAATAATATCGACGTGAAGAAAAAGTCTATTACGGTGACTTTCAAATTCAATTGTGAAGAAGAAAGAAAGAACATTTGTAATATATATGTTGAGGAAGATTCCCTGAAACTGCAAAGTCTAACGTCAGGATGGACGTCTGAAGATTCCGATCCAACCAAACTTCACATTAGGTTATACTAATAACCGAATTAGTTGCCTAATTAAACAAGTACAATAAGAGCCGCCCTTTGTCCGAAAGTCAAATGCAGATCGGAAGGGATCATGTGGCGTCTGGTCCAAACATCCTCGTATCATGTGTATACAATGTGTATATTTTATTCTAAAAACAACACTTTTTTTGCTTAAAATTTGGATTAAAAAAAACAACTAAAAACAACACTGGAACATCCCAACCGCCTTTACCGGTGAATCATTCATCCCTCTATCGGGCTCGTGGGTCCCACCCCTGTCCGATGGTCGGTGCGTTAATTTTCCAAGGCTCGAAATCATTGTTTACTGACCCTGCAATCACCATCCGACCTTTCCCCGTGTTTTGGCCTCACTCGCACGGTATCGCGGATCACTTTCCGATAGGTCACCCATCTTTTCACTACTCCAGCATAAGCACGCTTAACCCTAGAGTTCTAAATGGATGTGTGACGAAAAAGGTAAGTCAACTTTGGTGTCATAGTTAGCCAAATCAATTCTCTTAAGCCTTTCCACATATCACAACTCGGGATGTTACAATTCACCCCTTCTAAAAGAACGCAACGCCCTCGTTGCGCCTCACGACAGGTCTCAAGACGCCTCTCAGGTCAGAACCGAGATGGTTAACCAGCTCTGATACCACTTGTAACGTTCCAACCGCCCCTACCGGTGAGTCACCCATCCCTCTATCGGGCTCGTGGTCCCCACCCCTATCCGACGGTCGGTGCGTTAATTTTCCAAGGTTCGAAATCATTGTTTACTGACCCTGCAATCACCACCCGACCTTTCCCCGTGTTTTGGCCTCACTCGCACGGTATCGCGGATCACTTCCCGATAGATCACCCATCCTTTCACTACTCCAGCATAAGCACACTTAACTCTGGAGTTCTAAATGGATGTCTGACGGAAAAGGTAAGTCAATTTTGGTGACATAGGTAGCCAAATCAATTCTTTTAATTCTTTCCACATATCACAACTCGGGATGTTACAAACACTATTAAAATTAAAAAGAAATAATATCATAAAGAATTTTGTTTATAAGTTCGGCGATGAATAATTTTTTAAAAGTGACTCCTAAAGTTTTATTATAGTTTTGTCATATCGGATTTTAGACATTGTATAACCATTGAAGTGTACTATTAATATCACATTAATTTTCTTAAACGTTAGTTTTATTAAAATATGATGATGAAGTAAACGCATAATTAAAAAAAGGTCACCGACTTGTGCGCTTTTTCTGGTGTCGTTACATTAAACAAATGGGACGTCAATTCTATTATAATGAATGGATATAATAAAATATACTACATGGTTTTTTTAATTGTTATAGAAAAGAGCAAGTAATTTATGTATTGGCACATCATGTGCATTACTAATGGAGGATTCTCAATTTTATTTCATTTTCCAAATGCCGCGTTTCCGTAATCAGCAAGTTAGCGTACCCTAGGAGGTTTTCCAACTCATCGAGTGTACACCTCGTCAATGCATTTGTCATCAACTTTCTTTTTATCATTAACATATATCTTACTCAAATCTATAAATTATTTAAATCATTAACATATATCATTGCCTATTAATCTAGAATTTCAAGTGAGTCTCTGTTTCAGTAGCCGAATCTCATAAACAAAGCATATATAGGTCAAGTCAGTGTATCTCAATCGAAAACCATTCAAGCTTCGATATACAAGAGCGTTGCAATAAATTTAGGCCTAATGAAATCACCAAATGTCCATAGAGTTTGAAGAATTGTATATGTTGTCATGTAACATTGGTTGATTGATAAATAGTAAAAGACGCGTAAGATGATTTGTTGTAGAATCACCGAATCTTGTGAGAGGGTTAAGAAACAAGAGGTGGAAATGAAAATGACGTGGAAGAGAAGGGAGAGTGGGTCCCATTTATCAAATCGAAATTACCAGGTGGCAACGCGCTAATCAATAATCATTAATTAGTTTTATCCAAAATAATTCAGTTATAAATATATTCCCATTTGTCCATCACCTTCTTCAAGCAACTAACAACGATCTCCTTCAAACATTTCACATTCACACTTAAAGAACCGATCTCATAGCAATGGAAGCTACATTGGTCTCTTCACCACTCCGGTTCCAACCATTGGTGTTTTCCCCAAATAAAACGACGACGTTGAGGACACACAAGAAGATGAAGATGAAAATGATGAGGGTCTCTGCTGCTGCGTCTTCAGGGAAGGACCATTACTACGGAGGAGGAAGATTAGTGGACGAGAACATGATCGTTCTGAGGAAACGCATCCACGAGAGGAAGATGGTTGAGCGAAACTACGAGCCTCCTTCTCACTGGATGAACTGGGAGAAGCGTTTCTACAGCAGCTACGACTCTGTGATCTGCGACTCCGTTGGTCTTCTCCAGAGCTTCCTCATGAACTCTCGCCCCACCGTCGCAATCGCAACGCTGCTTCTCATTATTGTCAGCGTTCCTGTTTCATCCTCTGTTTTCGCGTTTCGCCTTCTTGACCTCCTCCATTGGGTGCTTGCCGCCGCAACGTCGGGCCATGTGGGCTGATTTGCTCGGCCCGTTTCATTCTTTTCTTTCACTTACCCACAAATTCTTTTTTTTTGGGTGTGTATACACATATTCTTTTATTATTTTATCTGATTTTTTTACTTTAGCTTAAAATATGTTAAAACATTCGGAGTTTTTAATTTATTCTCTCATGAAGTTTGTATAGTTTTTTTTGGTTTATATGTCAGTTGACTTAAAAGATGATTAGCTTTGATTACGTGATTTATTAATAAGTCAACTGATTTTTAACAATTCTCTTATGTTTCATATCCTATCATAGTCCTGGCAATATTATCCGAAACCTAAAAAGCGTCTATGTACCAAACCAAAAAAATTGAGACCAACCTGATCCGAACCCACAATACCCAAACCGAACCGATTCGAAAAATGTCCAATTCCTAAACGTCTCAACTCGAATAACTCAAAAATCGAATAAACCGAACTGAAAACCCGAATGTCCAGCACAATCCTATCATTTTGCTTTCTGATTGTTTTCCTTTAAGAAGCGACAGTGAAGAGTAGAACAGCATCTTTGGTTTGGTTGCTCTCTTTTGGGCCAAACTGCTTTGCTGACCATACCTTTATAATATTTCACGTTTAACGAAAGGGTCTGGGCTTAACCCTAGCTGATATTTCAAATCTTCGAATGATGAAAAATGTTAGATCTTTAAACAAATTTCTTTAGTTGTCTCACATTTTATATCAATAATTTTGTGGTTTACGATTTAATTTTTTTTTATAAAGCAAAATGGAAAATCAATATCGAGTAAAAATGAGGAGAAATCTAAGAAAAATGGATTTTTGGAATTATCTATAGAGTTTGTGTTACTTACGTTAATAAAGGTAAAATACGGGACAAAAATAAAATCCGTAAGATACGGGTTTGTGTAGTCCCGGAAGTTTGAAGCGTTTTTATTCGTTTGTTCTCTCCTCCCAAAAACCTTTATCTCCCAGTCTTCACTTTCTTTTCTCCGCCACCACACAAACATATTCTTCTTCTTCGTCGCAATTTCATATTTGATACGCTATATTCTTCATCTCTCTCTATATATACAAACCTTTCATACGACCTCTCTCTCTATCCATCGCCTCCTCTCAACCCCTAACCATTTCTCCGAACTATTCTCTTTGTTCTCCCCTTGTGTGTTCCTTCTGCAACACCTCGTCGTCTTGTGCAAGTTTTGATTTTTCTTCCTCCCTCATTGAAGCAGAGAGGTTTCAATGGCGCTAACGTATGATCCTCTCTTCATTACATCCGACAAAACCCCCATCGATGCACCCCCTCCTCCCCCTCCTCCAATGATCTTAACCCAAGACGAGCTCAAACAAATCGCCGCTTACAAAGCCGTCGACTTCGTCAAATCCAACATGGTCCTCGGCCTCGGCACCGGCTCCACCGCCAAACACGCCGTCGACCGCATCGGCGAGCTTCTCCGTCAAGGCAAACTCTCCAACATCGTCGGGATACCCACCTCCAAGAAGACGCGGGACCAGGCTCTCTCCCTCAACATCCCTCTCTCCGACCTCGACGCGCACCCCGTCGTCGACCTCTCCATAGACGGCGCAGACGAGGTCGACCCTCGTCTCAACCTCGTCAAAGGCCGAGGAGGGTCTCTTCTCCGAGAGAAGATGATCGAAGGAGCTTCTAAGGAGTTTGTGGTGATCGTTGACGAGTCGAAGATGGTGAAGGCATATAGGTGGGAGTAAGATGGGTCTTCCGGTGGAGGTTGTTCCCTTTTGTTGGAAGTTCACGGCGGAGAAGCTTCGGGGGGTTATGGAGGGTTACGGGTGCGAGGTGAAGCTGCGGTTGGGGGAGGAAGGGGAGGCTTTTGTGACGGACAATGGGAATTATATAGTGGATATGTATTTGGAGGAGGATATGGGAGATTTGAGTGTGGTGAGTGATGAGATTCTGAGGCTGCCTGGTGTTGTGGAGCATGGGATGTTTCTTGGTATGGCTTCTACTGTTATCGTTGCAGGTGAGTTTGGTGTGGAGATCAGGAACAGACACATCTCTTGTTGATGATCTTCTTGTTCTTTTTTTTTGGTGGGTATTACGAGAAAGAGAGGATTGTTATATGATGTAAGAGGAAACTAAACTGATGATCTAGATAATTAGATAGGTTTTGAAATGATTGTTATATGATGTCACACTGTGAGGAGATTTGACTTTTCACCGAGTTTTGAATGCGTGATCATCATTTTCATTCTTAATATTAGTTATTATTAGGTGTTATAGGTTTATGTACTGTAATTGATTTAAAAATTCAAATAATATTTATAAATCTAAATAAAATTTATAAATTTTCAAATATAATATAAGAATTTTAATTAGGATTTATAAATTCAGAAATTTTCTTTCAGATTGGAGTATTTGTACTTTTAACAAATATATCTATACTTACCCAAAAAAAAAAACAACTATATCTATACAAATTCGTTCAAATCCAATATGAAATCAAATATATTAGTAAATCTGTATTATTTCCGTTTTATTTTAGTTGTTGTTTTAGGTTTTTGCACAAAAATAAGAAAACATTTAATTTGTATATTTTCAAAATAAAAAACATTATTATATATAAACTTAACTACATTTCAATTAATAGAAAAATAAAAAAACATATAAATTTAATAAATTCTGCATTGAAATCATAAAACGACACTTATTTTGAAACAAAAATGTTCATCTACAATGACAAATAAATTGTAAGGAAAATAGTATGATTGAATAACATTTAATTTAAATTAAAATTTATAAATTATGAAACCAATAATAAATGGTTTGAATATAAATTTTAAAATCATAGAATTAATAACACTAAATTTGGATATCTAAATCCATTAAATTACACATACCAATAACCCCTCACATAATATATGTAAACTGCATTTTTGTTTCATCGCTTTTGAGTCTTTTTAAGTAATGGGCCAATCTACTTGCTAATCAATCTCTTCTATTTGAACCGCCAATAGTGTCTATATGAAGTTTGTCCTTCATTTTTACAACTTAATGTAATCACTGATATTAATGTCTAATAAATAATTTGGGCCGGACAAAAAAAGTAATGGGCCTATACACTTTTATGTGTTGGGCTTTGCTTCTGTTACTTAAATAGTACCCAGTCGGAATTGACAGGCTTTCTTACTACCACAATACCTGATCGTCGACATGCAATAAATATAGAGAATAATTGATGTAATCATCATTAACGCATAATAATGAGATGGAGTGTGCTGATTTTCAACTTTAAATTGGTTTTGGTAGAACGGTTGGCCTAAAAGACCAATTAAGAAACTATTAACAAAAAGCTAATAATAGTACGTAGTTAGTTAATCAACCTGTGAAATGATCAATGATGCCAGCAGCTTGAACTGACGCACTCACACGCACGTAATTATTACAATTAAAAATGACCACGTGTATATGTATTGTATATCCACATAAAATGATCCATGTACTACTAATAATATACATACGATACTGATATTGACATTTTTATGGAGATAAAGTAAAGAAATAATCATAAGATTCGAGAATCTATACTCCATCTCATTGCTTCATCTGTAAACACACACATAACTTTATACATTTGTATTAATCTCCTGAATAATTCGTGAAGTTCAGAGAGAAAGAAAGGAAGCTTTTTTATTAAAGGCTTTTGCTTCAGGAAAAGACAAGATTCTAATATTCTTTTAAGCCTCCTCTTTCTTCGCTTTTCCCCTTCTTCTTTCTCTAATCTTTCCGACAAAAACAGAAGATAACGGTATTACAAACCTCTTTCTCTTGCTATTCTCCTCGTTCCTGTCCTAAATTTTGGTATGCCTCTCAATTCTCCCTGTCTTTTAGGTTATTTTTTTTTCTAACATATGTCGTTTCTCTCTGTTTCTATGGTTTCACAAGTCTTTGTATTCCTCATCTGGGTAAATTTAACTTCGTACAGCTTTTAAATTTTGGTAACTAACCAAGCATAGCTCTCTCATAATCCAGATTTTTTTTTTTTTATAGATATTATTTTCATGTCTTTCATTAATGAGCAAACATGTTCAAGTTGCGTATCACATCATCTTAAGCATTGAATGCGAATGCTTCTTGGTTAACTGATTCTGACCCTAACCCTCCCATTTTATCATCAATTCGCAGAGCATAAAGAAAGGGGAGAAGAATCTTAAATACTATTATAAATAGGGAGTTTCTTCAGCTGCAAGTATATATCTTCAAGACATGGGAGATCATTTCGTGCTGTTTATGGATCGGTTGATAACAGAATCCACGATTGAGGAAGCCATTCAGAGCAGGAACCGTATGTTGCAAGGCAACGCACCTGTCGAGGAGGAATATAGTAGAGTCCTCGATGAGAAAACACTTGAGAAGCTGCGTAATGGAGATTTGTCGATGGTTCTGTGCAGGATTTGTCACGATGAGGATTTGGATTCAAACATGGAGACTCCTTGTTCTTGCAGCGGCAGCTTGAAGGTAATGACAAAATTATAAGAGCATGATTAACGCATGTTTCTTAAGCTGATTTCTTAGGGAAAGTTAAGAAACTGTTTTTTTCTTAAGAAAAGTTAAGAGACCGTTTCTTATTTTATAATTTTAAGAAACAATTTCTTAATTTTTCTTAAAGAAACTAAAAAATAAGTTCCTAACTTTCCCTAATAAACCCAGTTTAAAAAACTTCCTTTAATCATGCTCTAACAGAGATTCAAAGAAACAGTCATTGGTTTGATATTAGATGATGATCCATGTTTGTTGTTGGCAGTATGCACATAGGAGGTGCGTGCAGAGATGGTGTAACGAGAAAGGAAACACAAACTGCGAGATTTGCCATCAGGTCCTTCTCTCTTCTCTTGAATTCTTCTTCTTGAAACATTGAATGTATCTTAACATGTGTGTTTGTTCAGGGATACAAGCCTGATTATACAGCGCCAGCTCCATTGTTAGAGTTAGGTCATGTCCCTCTTCATTTCAGGGGAACCTGGGGAGTAATCTCAACGTGAGCATCGTTTCATCACTGTTGTACCTGCTGATCCCACTTTTATCGACGATCATCAATACCCTCTTTCTTCCACCCAAAGCTTCATCTGTTTGCCGTTCCCTTGTCCTCATCGTACGCACTATATGCTCCTCCTTTACCTTCTCCATTATAACACCTTCTTTACTCATAATGTTTCTGTTGTTGCAAATCTGGCAGTTTATGGCTCTTCTGATTCTCCGACACACCCTTCCTTACTCCTTACCGGATCAAACTCCATGTCTTCCCTTTGTTCATGGTTAGATTATCTCACACTCAAGGGAGGGATTTAATGATGAAGCTCAAACTGTTTCTTTTTGTTTGTAGTTTGTTGTTTTCTGAGAGTAGTTGGGATCTTTGCTACAATCTACTGTTGTCACCAAAA
Source organism: Moricandia arvensis (assembly GCA_905132765.1). Lineage (NCBI taxonomy): Eukaryota > Viridiplantae > Streptophyta > Magnoliopsida > Brassicales > Brassicaceae > Moricandia > Moricandia arvensis. The sequence continues at coordinate 5,092 of CAJHQP010002868.1, read as the reverse complement.
GCAGTCGCCACCTGCCGCCGCCATTCTCAGACCTGGAACCTCTGACTCTGAAGATTCATCTGATGAATGAAGCAGAGTTGTGGCGCTTGCCTCAAACGCAATCTTACATCATAGGCGTGCCATGAAACACCTGTTTATTTCCCTTTCACATACACGACAAGACCATGTCTTTGTAAATATATAACACATACTCTCACTTACTTATACATGTAAAATGTTGAATTGAATTAACAGATTGAAGTTGAACAAAAGCAAAACGTAGCTAACTAGCAAAGCTCTCTTTCTCATAGTAATATCGAGTGTTCTGTTCAAATCTGCATTGCAGAGAGATATAAGATTCTTCTTGAATTCTTCCGCAACAACTCAAACCATGTGGTTAGGATAGAAAATTATATTTAAGATTTCTATAAATGATCCCAACACTCGCAAGTGTCTGTGTGCGTATTACAAAATTAAAGAGAAGAATCTGTGTACACTTTCAGAATGAGAGACAATAATAGCTAAAAGGAAAGAACCTGACGCAAGCAAATTTGGGATCTCAACTCCAAACAAGAGCCTTCGTGCTTTGGTTATTGTCTGTAAGTATGAAAACAATCAAGAGCTTCCAGTAGTTCAGTTCGCCTTCTCCTCGGCCCGAAAAGAAAAAAAATGGACATAAGAGGCAATAAACCACGTGAAAGAAACTTGGTGATATCAGTAGCATGTGAGTAGATAGACGCTCTCTTGGTGGCCATATGATCTTGGGAAACAAGGGGCTCAGGAGTTGTGAGAGATGCCTCGTCCTCATGAGCTCTCTCGTTGACCTTGTTGTGCGTGCTCATCACGCGACTTTAATTTATCTCCTGGAAGCATGATGAGGCACTTGTTTCAGATGATTTAATGGCCTGTGGAATATACTTGTTGATAACCAAAATAGAAGGATGGAAAGAGTAATACAAATACACACAAAAAAATCCATTCGGATAAATCTCTACCCTCTCACAAAATTATATAAGCTTCCTCAACGTCATACACAGCCTGAGAAATCTGATGACAGCCAACAACCAGTTATCTCTTAAGCTGTATGGAAGTTAGAAGAAACACTACTAGTATAGTCAGAGAGCACTTTTTAAAACCTGTTTGGGAATAGATAAAACACTACTAGTATAGTATAGAGCAAAGTTAGCCAGAGAGAACTCTCAAAACCTGGTTGTAATCGTTTTATTTGACCGGACATGTTCATTTTCGAATTTCTTATTACCCAAGCAATAAGAAGCTACAAAATATTGAGGAAAAGAAAAACAGAGATAAGTAGGGTATATATGAGGAATTTTGATATTAGCACACCTAGCTCAGGTGAAATATAGATACACTTCAAAGGTTTTTTTGTTAACATATACTTAATACTTGGAGCCAATATTGAAGATAAGAGTTCCGAAGGCACAAACCTTTGTGTTTTGCTCGTTAATCGCAGTTGAGCAAGTGCTCAGCTGTGCAAGCGTCATTGATAACAAGTAATATCGCTTTTCTCCTTTTTAGGTTCCCCACTGCCAGAGACAAAACTTTGTAGGAGACCCCAAAGAGCATTGGGTAATGCAATAAAGGGAACCTGTCACAGAGCTGGTATTCGTCTGCACTGCCCGGGAATTAATCATCATATGGACCGATTTAACAGTGAATCAACATAAAACAACAAAATTCATAGGTAAATTAGGAACATAAAGTAAGTACTTTCAATTGCACAATCAACTCTCGTCATCAAGACGATTCCGCGATGTATGCATCTGGTCCATTGAAGAGCCTGCGACCTTCTCAAAATGAGGCTGTAGAGTGTACAGTAGCAGTTTAGGCTAGAGAGAGACCTATAAAAAGGCTTCCCCCGGACATTGAGAAACGACGCTCTGTGATATAAAAACTCGGAACGACGTCGTATTAATAACCACTCACCACCTTATTTCTTGATGGTGTATTTAACCCATAAAGTTTCGATCTTATTGGGCTTATCAATTTCAAATTTAAGCTTTATGATCAAAAGGCGTCGTTTTCGTAACTCACCGCCTTATATCTTAATGTGCCTTAATCGTTTTACTCTCATTAACTTATTGCGCACATCTAATACAAGTTTCCTTTTTTCTACCACAAGTATTCCCTTTTTTCTTCACACGTATTTCTTTTTTTCAACTTCATATTTTGTTGTTGAGAATCAATATATATATATATACAGAGATGTGTGGACTAATAGCTTTTTTTGTAAATCAATTCGTAGTGCACTACCTGAGATCGTTGGGTGTTTAAGTTCGAGAGATTCTTTGCTACTATTCACGTTCGATTCCTTTCGTTTGTGTTTATCTCATCGCTCGAATTAAGGGTTAGCATTCTGACTCTTACTTTGCTTCTGTGTTCTGTTATATGATCAATAGTTTTCCGGTAATAACGTTCGTCGTTTTTAAATATTCAGGTTTAAGATTCGTTGAGAAAGAGGATATAACTAGGTATGGTATTACAGAACCTATCTCCTTGCGCGGACCAACGAGCTTGATGTGATTAAGACAAGAGCCCTAGAGAAGTACTGCAAGGACGTTGGCTTGTACGAAAGCAACGAGGAGGCTCTTAGAAGAGAGGAGGTTCTTGTAGACTAGACTGAGATTGTCAACACATGGATTAAAAAATCACCCGTGACAAAAGGGTAAGCGATGAGACGCTTGAACAGCGAACACAAGATATTCACTTTCGGTTGCTTACCGTCTGAAAAGTACATGGACCTGGTGCTGATATAGACACTCTCTGTGTGTTGGACCAGGATACGCAACTAGAGTGGAATGGTTTCTTTGGAGAGTTACATAGAATGGCTTTCAGAGTTGCCTGAAGTGCAGAGCTCACTCTGTGCCTGATGCTTATGTTCCCTTGATGGTTTCAAACTTAAATGGTGTTTATATTGATCTCCGTCTACACAAAGCTTCCTTTATGGATTATCCCTGAGGATTTGGATTATTCAAGGATTCCATTCTACAGAATGCTGATGAGCAAACTGTTAGAAGTCTCAACGGTTGTAGAGTGACTGACCAGATCTTCCATCTGGTTCCTAACATTCAGAGTTTCAGGACAACGTTAAGATGCACTAGGTTTTGGGCCAAGAGCGTGGAGTTTACTGCTAACGTCTTTGGTTTTCTTGGTGGTATAAACTGGTCGTTGCTTGTAGCTAGGATCTGTCAGCTTTTATCCTAAACGCCTTACCAAACATGTTGGTGTCTGCGTTCTTTAGGGTCTACACTCAATGGCGTCTGGCCCAATCCCATCCTTCTTGGCTCCATAGATGAAGGTTCCTCCTCCTTAGGTCTTCAAGTTTGGGATCTAGAAGAAACCCTAAAGACTTGATGCACAGATGCCTATCATTACTCCTGCTTATCCTTGTATGAACTCAAGTTACAATGTCTCTGCAAGTACTTTGAGGATTATGACGGGAGAGTTTTAGAGAGGCAAAGATGTATGTGCGGCTATGGAAGCTAACGAAGCTGATCAATGGTATACTCTTTTGAGCCGTTTGCGTTCTTTGAAGCCTATAAAAAACTATCTTCAGATCAACATCTCTGCTTCAAACGTGGAGGATCTGAAAAAGTGGAGAGGATGGCGTGGATTCACGTTCAGACAGCTGACGGTTAATGATTGAGAGACATACTTATGACATGCTTCAATGCCATCCTCATCCATGTTTTCCAAGAGGATGCTCGACGCACTACAATGCTCGTTTATTCATGGGTCTGCAATGTAAACAAGGAGTGCCAGCCAGTTAGGAGGCGAGCCGTTCGATATCAGAAGAACCATTGAAGGAGTTTAAGAACATTGTTTACGATACATGTTGTGGGGTTCCTAGGATGGAGATTTAGTGTCAGCCATCATAATGCGAAGAAGCATACCGAGCTTTGTGTTTCCTGTGAGTTAGACCTTCACGCTGTAAACTCCAAAGGACATGGGACAGCAAACGAGGTTCAGAGCAGAGAGTTTCGTCTACAGGGAAGTTCATCTCCTCATTACTAGTTCTGAAAGTAAAGTTGGAAGAAGAGAAGTGAGAGATGATAATGAGACATGCACTGATCAGTTGAGGAACTCAAAACATGTTGCAGTTCAGTGCAAGTAGAGAATGGAGAAGATCGGGAGTCCCATTCATCTGTTGAATCCAATTGTTCAGCTCCTAGGAAAGATTATCGTTCAAAGGGTGCAGAGAGAGTCATCCAGTGGCGAAGATAGCCACTACTGAACCTTCTCATAGTCAAGAACTGAGGAGGTTGAAAGACAACTTTGGATTAGGAAAGCAAGTGTTTGAGCAGGTTCAAAGTAAAGATGCGATCTCCAAGGCAGTAGTGGAATTGGAAGAACTCGAAGATGTTCAATGCAAAAGCCAGTGCAGCAGCGGAAACCGATAATCAAATTGAACTTTACTTCAAAGAAGCTGGAGGTGTGAAGTTGAGATGTTTATCATAGTTTATGTGTAAGGAAGGATGTTTGTATAAAATGCTTTAACTTAGATGTTGAAAGCAAGTCATAATTACTCTTTAGTTCGATGTAAACTCGATTGTATCAGAATCAAAGATCTACGGTTAATAAATCATTTTGTTTAACTGTAATTCACGTTCTACTTCATTTATGCCATGTACAGTTTTAAATCATGCAGCAATTGCATCTTCTCTAAATACATTTGTTAGTAGACCTCTGAAGCCATCATGGTATGTATGCAAAGAAATTACAATGTGTTGGTCATGTGCCTAATGATAAATAGAGATAAACGTGTACATGAGATATTGAGTGATTTTCTTCATTCACTCTAAACATTAATGCAGTGCAGGATGCTTGTTTCTCGACTTATCATTCTCTCCACACTCCCGTTGTAGTAAGACAGTGCTTTAATGTTCTTCAAACAAGCAACCCTACGATTTACAAGGCTGCAATTATCAAGAGAAGGACCATACGAACCTCTAGAATTAACCTCACAAAACTAAATCATTTATCCTTACAACAAAATTGTTTGGAGTAATATGAATATATGTTGAACTAACCTTACAAAAGTCAGTAAGCTGTAGTTCAACTTCCCAAAAGCTTGAGAGAAAAGAGAGAGAAT